>JAEPRB010000025.1:0-299996 GCA_016758965.1 Circinella minor | reverse complement strand
ACAAGCGTTTGTCGTTGAAAATTCATCAACTTTAACAAATTACAATACGTTTTGGCCGCATTTATTTGGACGAATAGTTGAGAAACTCGATGCTAGAACGGTAATAAATAATACCAAAGACAGAATGACACGTTCACCATTTTCTTCTACATGCATAGATACACTATAATAATCCTCGGTAGCACGTAATGGTTCTTTGAGTACCATTGGTCTTGACTCTTTAAGAGTACCTTGAATGATATTACTTTTTAATCGTTCACATAAAGTTCGTATAAACATAGTTTTACCCATTCCAGTTTGACCTACGACCATCACATTAAGATAGGAGACAGGTTCTTTACGTGATCGAATGGGTTGTTGCCCAGAAAGTTTCTGAGAATAAGCATTATATAGCATTGTTTGATAATTGTAATCAATTTTTTTTTAAAAAAAAGAACTCAAAGAAGAAGAAAAAGAACTTTTAAAAAGACGAAAAAGAAAAGGTTGAGACTTATATATATACTCGATTTAAAGTTATTTGAAATTAAAAAAAAAAGTTAAAGCGTTTCCATTATTATTTTATTGTGGCGTTATGATTTTCAAAGGGATTTTTTTATTTGTTTGTTTTTTGTTTTTTTTTTTTTTTTTTTTGATTACTTTATTTTTTGAGATGGTTTATGTTATGGATGGGGATTATCTTTGATTATTCGTAACACAACTGGGGGAAGCTGTCATTTTAATCCCAATAATTTTTATTATAGTATAATAGTAACCTCCATTATATCATTGTTTCTTTTTCTGACTGAAAAAAAAAATTGACTTTTTTCCTTTTCAAGTAAACAAATATATTATTTCCATTCCTTTTTTAGTTATAGAAGCCGTAAAGTTGGTAATGGGATTGATGATGATTTATGACAACAAATTCTTATCCACCTCTCTCTCTCTCTCTTTATTTAGCTATTAACTTGTTTATTTGCAATTAAAAAAAAAAATTGGGAATAAAAAAAAAAATAGAAACCCGGTTTTGATTTAATTGGGATTTATTGTTTATGATTTTATTATGAACTATTTTATCTTGGTTGTTGCATAAGTTGCGCTTTCTACAGGTACATATATCATCCCATTCGCAATGAAAAAAAAAAGATATTATTAACAAAAAAAAAAGAATAAAGAAAACCAGTTAGAAAATCAATCGAACATCAATAATAATCTATAACATGACAATAACAATTTTTTACTTACCAATTGCCTTATTTGATCTCTGTGTTCTGGTCCCAATGCATTAATCTGCTCATCTGTCAATTGTAATACTTGCATCAACAATGCTTTTTGTTGTTCTTTAACATCTCCACCCTGTTGAGGTTGAGGCGTATTAGATATTCCTCCCATAAATGGCATTTGTGGTGGCATTTGTGATGGCAACTGTGATTGTTGTTGTTGTTGTGGATGTGGTTGTTGAGGCATTTGTGGCATTTGTGGCATTTGAGGTAATGGTTGTTGTTGTTGCATAGGTGGTGGTGGTTGCATTTGAGGTGGACGTTGTTGTTGTTGGATAGGAGTTGGTGCTTGTTGTGGAATAGGCGATTGAGTTGCACCACCTGCTGGACTAGCCATAATTCTCTATGGAATAATGTATTGTAAGTATAACAATCCTTTATTTTTTATTATATACCCAAATTTATTTTACCGTAAGAATATTTGGATCAACAATATTCATCATCACCATGGCTTGAAATAATGCATATGCTACTTGTGGATTTGAACTTAAAAATTCCCGTGTATAATCTGGTCGTTCATATGACATTTGCTATGTAAAAAAATAATTTTTTTTTGATTATTATATGTATACATTATAAATATGTTTAATTACCCTTTTCTTTTTCTCCCTATGCCAACCCCCCCTACACTCTTTTTTTTCTCCTTCCATTATATAATAATAATAATATCAACCTTCATATGTGTCATTAAAGTAAATAAATCTTGTGATGTCATTGAAGCCAAAACTTTGGAAATATCATCTACTGAAGTACTTGATCCAGTTGGTTTTGGTGGCATACCAGGTGCTTGTCCCATCATAGGTGGTGGTATAGATTGTTGTGGAGGTGGTGGTTGTTGTTGCATAGGTTGTTGCATAGGTTGTTGTTGTTGTTGTTGTTGTTGCTGTTGCATTGGAGGTGGACCACTTCTTGACTATAATATACAAAATAGTTGTTAGTTAATTTCCTGATATCATGATGGTCGTTATCCTAGATACATATTTATTAATTAAAAAAGATATTTTTACAGGTTGTTGTTTGTTATGTCGTTGATCCAAATGAGGATCCATCGCAGCGTAATCAACACGAATTTGTCGTCCTCCAATGTCATAATCGTTTAAGTTTCGTACAGCACTAGCTGCTGTTTCAGCATCTATGAATTCAAAATGAAAGAAATGTCAAAAAACAAAAAGATCATATAACGCGTATTGAATTGTATCACACAAAAAAAAAAAAAAAAAAAAAGGATCAACGAACCATAAAACTCGCAAAAACCATATCCTTTAGGTCTTCCTGTATCACGATCGAATAATAATCTGTTTATTAATGCTCTTAATGTTAGTCTATCGTGCACCCTTTTAATACAATATATATACATGTACTTGCCTGAATGAAGCAACAGGACCCACTTCTTTGAAAATATCAACCAATTGTTCTTCAGTTAATTCAAATGGAATATTACCAACTAAATATATATATATATACAAATATTCTGTTAGATTGAAATATAAGAAAATATAGATATAAAAAAAGGTAATTAGTATATAGATATATATATTTTACCAAAGACAACACGAGATCCACGAACAGGTTGATTATTCATTCTTTTTGGTTTTTAAGCAAAGAAGTATTTCTCCAAATTATATATTTAAAAAAAAAAAGTTCCACTGGGAAAAATCGTTATTTTTTTTTGTTCCAATTGAAACTCCCTTTTACTTTTCATTCCCTTTTTTTTTTTCTTCTTCTTTTTTTTACATAACACATCGCACTACAGACATAGACACAACCAACAATAACATAATAATAATACAATATGGATTTCCAAAATCGAGTGGGCAGTAAACATCGCAGTGGTGGTGTCGCTGGATGGTCTGAATCGAACGTCGATCGTCGTGAACGTCTTCGTAAATTGGCTCTTGAAACAATCGACATTTCCAAAGATCCTTATTTTATGAAAAATCATTTAGGATCCTATGAATGTAAACTTTGTCTTACATTACATACGAGTGAAGGATCTTATTTAGCTCATACACAAGGAAAAAAGCATCAAACCAATTTGGCACGTCGTGCAGCAAAAGAAGCCAAAGAATCGTCTGTGGTTCAACCTACTGTGGGTCCTGCAAAACCATCGTTGCAACGTCGTAATGTCATCAAGATTGGTCGTCCAGGTTATCGAATTACTAAAGTACGAGATCCAGTGACTCGACAACATGGTCTTTTGTTTCAAATTCAATATCCTCAAATTAGTCCGGATGTCATCCCTCGTTATCGATTCATGTCAGCTTATGAGCAAAAAGTGGAAGCACCTAATAAACAATTTCAATATTTGTTGATTGCAGCGGAACCTTATGAAACAGTAGCATTTAAGGTAGAAAGTAAAGAAATTGATCGAGCTGAAGGAAGGTTTTGGACACATTGGGATCAGGATTCTAAACAGTATTCTTTACAATTCTTTTATTCAATTTAAAAAAAAAAATTGGATTATATGGATTGATGTAAATAATAATCTCTCTTTCCCTCTCCCCTCCTTTTCCTACACACACCTCTTTTATTGCATTTTTTTTTTTTACATAATTCTTTTTTTTCCCCCACTGGTATCCATCACCCCATCAACTATCCATCCAAATATTCGTTCGTGTACACACAGCAAATATATATATATTTGTTTTTTTTTTATTTCCACTCTTCTTTCTTTCAATTTAAACATTAATACCTTTTTTTTTCTTTTGTGTTTGTCAATTATGTAATAACATACACATTTATATACATACATACATATAAAGTTGCAAAACTGAGTGGATATAAAAAATAAAAAAGATGATACATATACATATAGTTCTTAGTAGTGTAGAATGTATTACTTGGATGATATCGAAAAGTACGTGGTGTTATTATATACGCGTCTTTTGGGAAGTGAGTTCATCAACTTTTACATAAATATTATTATCTAAGTTAAAACAGTGATAGTAAACAAAATAATTGAATCCTTTTTTTTTTTAATCAGACCAGACCTCATATGGACTCAATACCAACGTTTTGATTATATAAAAATAACTCATAAAGATGTTTGATGTCAAAAAGGTTGCCAATAACAACAAGATTGTTGGTTAGTTACCTTAGGTACACATGAACTTTTATGATGACATTTTTAATTTTATTTTGTTGTAGGGAGAAGTTCGTTTTATATACATCATCCTAAATACATATAATATATAAATCTTTATTTTTACCGTCTAACAGTTATTATAACAATGTATGTTTCTTTTTAAATTTGACAATTTAACTATAAATATATAATATCACCACCCATTGGAATACAGCCATCCACTTATTTTCACAGAATCACGTACCTGAAATACAGCAACACATCCTATCTGTTACAAAACAAACTAAAGAGATGACTACTATCTACCAAAGAATATTGTCACTCCCATTATCGAACAAAAACCCAATGAAGAATATTTATATATCACAGGATAACAAACTTAAAACAATTAGGTGTCTGAGAACAATACACATCATTGATCAACCTTATATTTACTGGCTTTCTTTTGTGATTCTCATCATTTGGTTAATTGACGTATGTATCGGCTACCACCTTATCCACTCAAAAAACTCTCGTTGTGGAGACGTTGCTGCCAAAAAAAAAGAGCAATACAACTTTTGAACGATGCTATTGTCTTTACGCAATGAACTCAAAACAGGGCATTGTACAATTCCATTAGTGGCCCATGATCAAACTATGTTATGAATCATTTTTTACGCTCTAAAGTTGGCTTGACTATTGACAAATGGAAAAAAAAGTGGTCAACTATAATTCATGTAACTTTGGGAAATCGACCGTTTGAGCTTACCCAGATGACAATTTTGACAATGGACGAAACAAGTCCAAAAGACATTTTAGAAAGAAATCCATCAATGCTGTTGGAATATTTTTCATCCACATACCACCCAATGTGTTTTCTCTTCGTTTCTCTCTTTTTTTTTCTACTCTTCCTTAGCATCATACATGGTTCTTCTACTACATTTCCCTCACTAGTTCTAGTCTTTCTCTGTGAAGGGGAGGGGTTCAGCTACTCCCCTCTCAATATAATCATAATGCATTCCACCCATGGAAGTGACGATATGCTCACAGGCGCCGGTCAAGGCAATCTTTCTCGTTAATAAACACAAAAAAGTTTGATCTAATTTGGCAGAACAAGGATGGTGTACGTATCTTTTTTAAGGTGTACGTAATAACTCAACAACAGAAATAATTACCATTTACTTTTGTGTATGTGTGTGTACATCGACACAAGAAAAATCATAAAATTATATATTTCTTACAAAATCATATTATATAGCTCAAGTAAATGAAGTTAGTTTTAAATTTGAAAACAGCCCCTACCTGATGATGAATATTTTTATTAAAAAACGTTTCAAACATGCAGAGCAGACAAACTTGTTTTTTTTTTTCTTTTGACGATGGGATAGAGTGGTAAAGGGAGAGTTTTCTTGTTGCTGCAATTGTTAATCATAAATCCCCTACTGACATATGTCTGTCTTGGGGGTAACCCGAATTAGATTTAAGCAAAGTTAATATAATCTATATTTCTGTCAATATCCGTTATCCACTACGTTATATATTCAAAAACCTATTGACGTTTTCACACCGGCATCTATTTCAAGAAGAGCTTTATTTCTCTTTCCCAATAAATAGCAATGTACGTATAATATATATATATAAGTATTACATTTTTTTTTTTTGGAAACATGTATATTAATACATACTTTATAATATAGATATAACAATCTAGAAAACACATCTCCATATTATTAGTGATTTTGTATCCACAACATAAAGTAAAATATAAAATTGAAGCTTTCATTTAAATATGCCGCTATAAATAGGATGGACAGTACATTATTTTATGCGGTGATGATTTTTTTTTTAAAAAAAATAATCAGTAACCTAAAAAGTTAACGAGGGGAAAAAATATTTTACACAAAATTCGATCTTACTTTTTCAATCAAAAAATACTAAAAAGGGTATGTTTCTACTGAGAAAAGCTCATTTCAACAAATGATAACGTATCAATGAAAGAATATAAGTATTAAAAAAAACAATACATTGAATGTTTATTATTTTTTATATTATTATTAAAAATAAGATGATTGGAAAAAAAATGATACTTTGATTTTCTTTTTTTTAACAATAATTTGAATGTTTTAAGAATACATGATAATACACAGCCTGCTGCCAACAATAACAAAAAATAATAATAATAGTAATAAATGATAACTGTAACTAAATAGTGTGGCACCAAAAAAAAAAAAATAATGTGGGAAAATAATAATAAAACGGATCGTAGAAGAATTATATATAGAAAATAAGTATAAGGATGATAAAGGATAATACGTAATAATAATAATAATAAAGAAATAGTTCAATCAAGTGAAATAATAATTAGAAGATTTAATTTTGATCTTGCTTTTCCTTATCAGTAGAAATATCTTTGCCAATTTTCTTGTAGTATTCTTCCATTTCACCTTGATCACGAGCAATAGCATCTTCTTCAACATCAACTTCGTCACCCTTACCGTGGATGACCCAAATAAGGATAGCGCAAATAAAGGCAGCAATACTAATACCACCATATAACCACATCACCTTGGGATCTTCAGAGACAGATACCAATGCAAATGCTAAAATGGAAGCAATACAGTTGGAGAACAAGAAAAGTGACATGACAATGGCCTTCATGGATTGAGGAGCCTTCTTGTAAGAGTATTCAAGACCAGTAATGGATGAGAAGACTTCGCCGATACCGATAAATACATAAGATGGAATTTGATATGCGGCAGAAATCCAGTTTACTTTGCCAGTGACATCTTCATAGTAAGGAGCTGATCGATAAATCATGGATTGAATACCTGCAGAGTAACCCCTATATCAATAATCAAAGTCCTCGTTAGATACATTACATAAGCAAAAAAAAATATTAGTTTAATGATAAAAAAAATAACTTACATGGCAATAGCGACGAAAACGAAACCAATGGAAATACGCAAGATAGGACGCATTGGGAAGCCGAAACGACGTAAAAGAGGATAAAAGACTCGATCCATAATAGGAATGATAACAATAAGGGAGAAAGGATTGATGTTTTGAATGATATCATTAGGTACATTACCAGTAAGCATCTGTTCGAAAGAAAGCGCGAAAAAAAAAAGAACATAAGTTAATCATAATCGTTCAAAATAAAATCGTTTTCTTCCTTTAAAGTCTGTTCTAAAACTTACAGTAGAAGCTTGAGAAATCAAGTTGTTTGTCATTTGTTGATAGCAAAGCCAAAAGATAGGGAACCAACAGAAAACGGTACAAGCTTTAAGAGCGCGGCGAAGTTCATCAACAAAGACATCATCCCATGTAACCTTAGCCATGATTTCTGGTTGAGACTTGGTCAAAGCAGATGGCTTACATTCGTCAAAGTTGCGGGTCTTGAACCAAAGTTTAATAACCTTGGAAGCTTCCAAGATGACGGAACCACGAGGAGGAGCTTCAACATAACGTTTACGACCGGAAACAACAACAATAATACCAACAATGAACATACAAAGTGGTAATAAGTAAGCAGACCAGAAACCAATGTTCTTTTCCATGGATGTAGTGGCAATGGCAGAAAGACCACCAACATTAATACCCCCTATAATAATAATAATAATAATTATACATTAGATTGCTGATAGTATTTTGTTTTATAGCAGAATAAAAACTGATACATACAATAAAACATGTTGAACATTTGTTGATAAGTAGCTTGAGGAGTGACGATGACACGGGTACCATTCTTAAGTGTACGAACAAATGGTGCCTTGCTTTGATATTGTTCAGCAACCAAAGGGGAAACGTTACCCTTGATACCACCAGTACCGGCACCAATAAGAATGATAGCGACAACATAACCAGGGAAAGCAGCACCGGATTCAATAGCAGAAGGAATAGAAGTACATACAAGTACTATAAGACCAACAACATATATTAAGGATGAAAGAAGAATAGTTTTATATTTTCCAAGATATTGATCAGAGATAATGGCTGCAAGAACCTATAGTAAATAAATATATATATATAAGTTATTTTAAGTTCAAATGATATCCATATATATTATCTCAAACAAAAATAAAATGCTTCAATTTAATGTTATAGCGAATTCATAAAATTACGTACAGGTGTAACATAAGCCCAGAATTGGAAAAAGGTTCCTAAAGCAGTAGCAGTTTGTTGACCTTTACCGATAGCACCTGGTTGTTCTGCAGGATCTGAACAAAGCAAAGATAAAAATCTTATATGATTAGTTAACCAAGATACCATATTAAGACGAATAATTGAGTTGGTCTGTAAAGATATTTGTAGATAGTATATAATAAAATATTAACTTACAGCTTGGTGGAGCAGGATGTTGAACATAGTTTTGGAATAGACCGGAACAACCATAGTATGTAAACCGTTCACAAAATTCAATTAAGATGACAAGGAATGCAGAAAATGGAATATTGTCGGCCACCTTTTTTTAATTAAATAAAAAAAAAAATAAAGATTAATTAATCACCATAGTAAATTAAATATTAACTATTCAACTTTTGATTAATCTACATATATATAATTACCTCACGAAGGTTCTTCCAATCTTCTTCTGTTGGTGCAATACGTTCTTCTTCTTGTTCAGTAACTTCTTTTACATCAATGTCCTTTGATGTTTCTACGATAGATCCGGAAGTGACTTCTTCCTTTTCAATTTTTTCTGACATTATTGTTTTATTATTTACTGCTTTAAGATTTGAAAATGAAAAATAAAAAGAATAAAGTAAAGAAAAAAAAAAAGAAAGAGAGAGAAAGCAGAGGGGAATTAAGAAACTCTTTCTCCCTTTTTATGTGGAAAAACAAAAAAAAAAAGAAAGTTAAAATTTGTGCGATAATATTTGTGTTGTGGTCGTGTATCTATTGTACAGAAAAAAAAAAGTTGGTTTGAATAAAAAGGTCCAAATCAAAGCCTGATTAGGTTTCACAAAGGATCTTTCTTTTCATTCTCCATCGTTCACTCAATTATATATTACATATAACTCATTCATATCCCTGGAACTCTCACAAAAGAACATTTCCCTTTCCTGGAAGCATCCTGTCACATGATAAAAAAATTATCCTTTTTTTTTTTTTTCGTCAGATAGAACAGCTGCCCAAGTCCGCACCTTTTTTTTTTTTTTTTTTTTTTTTTTTTTGACTTGTATAACCATAAAAATTATATGGTCAAAAAAAGGGTTTGATAAAGTAAAAAAAATAGTATGAGCGATAGTGGAACCAATGAATCATAAAATTTTCATTTGCCACAGCGCCACAGTAATCATGCTAAGAAAAATCGTGTCATTATGGTGATACTGAGACTCCTTTTTTAAAAGCATTTTTCATGGTTAACATTTATTTTTAATATTGACGAAATATATAACAAATTCACAATATCGTTATCGCATTATAATGAACAAAAATAGTCATAAGTCGGGATACGTATAACGTACAAGCAATTAAACTACTATCAGACGTTTTTAGTTCTGGTTGAAAGGAGAAAGGGGAAATAACAACTCATGGGTAGATTAAAAAATTGACTGGTACGTAACTTTTTTTTTATTTTCAATAGCTTTGTATATCATCTATACATAGAGATGGTCTTTAATATTTACATTTACATGTTAATGTTGCTCCTTTGAGAGTGAGAACAACAAGCGTCACGCGAACCATTTTTATTTCGTAGCAATGTTTAAAAAAAGATTATTATCACCATTTATAAATAAAATACGATTGGGAAGTATCCTTTAGTTATAATGTGTGTTACAACTAATGCATCCAAGAGCAAAAAATGGGGGTGGGGGTGTAAAAAGATATCAAAATAACCGTTACATAATATATCAAAAGAAGCTAAGCATATATTTTATTATGCAAATGTATAAAAATACTACAAATACGTAGTAACAAAAGAAGAAAAACAAAAAAAGTCACGTTTTGAACAATAAAATATATAAAATATATTAATAGCCTGAAGAATTATAGTTTCTTTTTTATTATTAAGTTTTTTTTAGAGATAATAAAATCTGTTTGGATATTTTTTTTTATAAAATAGACTTTCAAAAAAGATTTTTTTGTTTTAGGAAAAAAATATACAATAATATAATAATGATACACAGCCTGCTATAACAGATATATAAGATATTAAAGAACAAAGAATAAATAAAAGGAAATAATAGAAGTAATAATATGAATAAGCATGATGAGCATGACGAAAAAAAGGTTAAGGGGACGGGGAGGAGGAGGAGGAAAGAAGGATGAATTAATTAAGAAGAAAAAAATACTTTCAAATTATGCTTCTTTTTCATTAACATTGTCTTGCTTTTCCTTATCAATGTTAATCCCTGTTTTCTTGTAATATTCTTCCATTCCACTTTCATCACGAGCAATGGCGTCTTCTTGAACATCAACCTTATCACCTTTACCATGAAAGACCCAAATAAGAATACTGCAAATAAAAGCAGATACACCAATACCAGTATACATCCATGTCAACTTAGGATCTTCGGTAACAGATACAAGAGCAAATGCCAAAATGGAAGCAAAGCAGTTCGATAACAAGAAAAGAGACATGACGATAGCCTTCATGGATTGAGGTGCTTTCTTATAAGCATATTCCAAACCAGTAATGGATGCGAAAATTTCAGATAAAGCAATCAAGACATAAGATGGGATTTGGAATGCGGCAGAAATCCAGTTTACTTCATCACCAGGATGATCAAAGTGAGGAGGAGTCTTGTAAATCAATGATTGAATACCAGCAGTGTAAGCCCTACGTAGATAAAAAAAAACGTTAAGTTGAATGTATTTTTATAATATGCTTTTTTTTCACGTATTTATGTATTTGATAATAATAACATACATTGAGGCGGCAGCAACCAAGAAACCAATGGAAATACGGATAATGGGACGCATTGGGAAACCGAAACGACGTAAAAGAGGATAAACAATTCGATCCATGATAGGAATAATTATAATAAGAGCAAAAGGATCAATGTTTTGAATAATATCATTAGGTACATTACCGGTAAGCATCTATTACAAAAATGGGTAGTATTAATATATGCATTTTTTTCTCTTTTTTCTTCTTGTTATTCGAACATTCCCCCCAAAAAAAAACTGATCGTCTTTATCACACTTTTGTTTTTGTTATGATACAAAACTTACAGTAGCAGCTTGAGAAATTAAATTGTTTGTAATTTGTTGATAGCAGAGCCAGTAAATAGGGAACCAACAGAAAACAACACAAGCTTTAAGAGCACGACGAAGTTCATCAACAAAGACATCATCCCAAGTAGCTACAGCTGCTAAATCAGGATTTGTCTTGGTCAAAGCAGATGGCTTACAGTCGTCAAAGTTGCGAGTCTTGAACCAAAGTTTAATAACCTTAGAAGCTTCCAAGATGATGGAACCACGAGGAGGAGCTTCAACATAACGTTTACGGCCGGAAATAACAACGACAATACCAACAATGAACATACAAAGTGGTAATAAGTAAGCAGACCAGAAACCAATGTTCTTTTCCATGGTTGTAGTAGCAATAGCAGATAGACCACCAACATTAATACCCCCTATAATAATAATAATAATTATACATTAGATTACTGATAGTATTTTGTTTTCTATATCAGAATAAAAACTAATACATACAATAAAACATGTTGAACATTTGTTGATAAGTAGCTTGAGGAGTGACGATGACACGGGTGCCATTCTTGAGCGTGCGAACAAATGGTGCTTTACTTTGATATTGTTCGGCAACCAAAGGGGAAACGTTAGCCTTAATACCACCGGTACCAAGACCAATTAAAATGATGGAGACGATTAAACCAGGGAAAGCAGCACCGGCTTCAATAGCAGAAGGAATAGAAGTACATACAAGAATCAAAAGACCGATAACGTATATAAAGGATGAAAGAAGAATAGTTCTATATTTTCCAAGGTATTGATCAGAAACAATGGCTGCAAGAACCTAAATAGTAAATAAATGTATATATGTAAATAAGCTGTTACATGTATTTGATGCTGGTATATCGTTTTGTGAAGGAGTGACACATATAATGTTATATTGAGTTCATATTTTTACGTACGGGAGTAATATATGCCCAAAATTGGAGAAATGTTGTCAAGGCAGTAGCAGTTTGTTGGCCTTTACCTATAGCACCTGGTTGCTCTGCCGGGTCTGTTTGTTTTTTCCCATGATTGTGATCAGAAATATAGCTGATTAGTTACACAACTTAAGGCACGTTACAGTATGATCAGGTTAGGTGAAAAAAAAATAAACTTACAACTTGGTGGAGCAGGTTGTTGAATATAGTTTTGGAAAGGACCAGTGATACCATAGTATGTAAACCGTTCACAAAATTCAATCAAGATGACAAGAAAAGCGGAAAGTGGCACATTATCACCCACCTTTTTAGTTTTAATAGAACATACAAAATACGTTTTAGAAAAAAAAATATATTGAATAATTGATTAATAAACAATTTTTTTTATGTAGGTTGAAAAAGCCAATAGATTATAATCTATATGAATTATAATAATACCTCACGAAGCGTTTTCCAGTCTTCTTCGGTTGGTTCAACGTGTTCTTCATGTGTTTCTGCAACTTCTTTCACATCCTCTTTTGTGAATGTTTCCACGATGGCTTCAGAAGTAACCACATCTTTTTGTTCAACTTTTTCTGCCATGCCTTTTTTTGTTTATTTTACCTATTTAAGATTTTAAATAAATAGAAAAGGCAAAAAAAAAAAAAAAGAGAGAAAAGAGTAAAAAAAAGAAAAGCTAGAAATCTAGGAAAACCTTTTTTTTGTGTTTTTTTGTGAAATAATTACAGGAAAGTTTTTATATATCAAATCCTTTTTGAGACAGAGAATGAGAGACACAGAGTAATATCATTGTTACAGCTGATTGGTTTCATTCTCTGCTTTCGCCGGAACGTAGGGTGAATTAACTTTTTTTGGTCAATTTGGTTCGCTTTTTTTGCCCATATGATAAAATTTCCTGTTCGTTGGGTGATTTCGTCAAAATAATAATATAAAATGTTCAACTCCGCAATATGCACCTTCTATCACAAAACAAGAAATTAATTTTTGTTTTGTCGTCAAGGTAATGTTGTAACTAGGATGGTAAAGAAGATAAAAATAATTGTGGCTCATGCATAAATGAACAAAAAAGAAAAAAGTCATGCATGCGTACTGATTAACAAATTAAAAAAAAAGGTTAGATTCGGTTTTTTCTTTTTGTATTGCGTGATAATAAGCTTCCCTTAAAAAATCATATATATTATACAACACTCGGTTTTTTTTTTTTACTTAATACAAAGGGTGGTTCGTTGATAAGGACGACCAAAAAGACCCGTGGGCAAAAATTGCGCGATTCTAAATTATACAAGCCTGGGCTTTTGAAATGATATTTTTCTTTTTTTTGTGTAATAAACAAGGAGAAAAAATATTCTTGTGCTTCTAATAATTGTGCAAGTTAACATGACGAACATATAAACTCTCTCACGCACACAATTCATTAATTTATTATTAATGTTTTTGTATACAAAAATATATAAAAAAAAGATATAATATACAACAAAGGTATATAAGTTATTTTGTCGATGAAAGATAAAAAAAAAAAAATTGAGGTGCTTGTAACAAATAATAGTTAATAAAAAAGCAAATAGGATTTTAAGTTTGTTATATTCACGCTTCTAAAAAATTATTAAAGTTCATCTTCTTTTACTTCTTGGAAATTTAAAACAGGAAATTATGTCCAAATACAGGTAGACCAGCTTTTTTTTTTTTTCGCCTTTTGATAAGGACCCTTCCTTTTCCGTTCATTAGTAAATTTTCTCTTTTTGCTCACATAATAATTTGAGAGACGGGTTAAAAGGGGTCTATCGTATGATCTGAAAAGGTTAACCCACATTATGTTGTTTAATTTTGTTTATTGATGTCTATTTATCCGGATAATTATTAATGTATTATCATTCTGATAAACATATAATTTCTTATGCATATAGATGAATTTTCCTGAGAAAAAAAAATTGTATATTTTTAAATGATTGTATATTATCATTATTTCTTTTGAAATGACAGAATATTGTTACACTCATTGAAAATTCATCGTAGGACAGGTTACTAAAACATATTACTAAACAAGCCACCTATAAGTATTTTTCTTCTTGAAGTGATAATAAAAAAGCACAGAGCTTACTATAAAGTAATTGAAATAGCCCCTTGATCTGATCTGGATCTCAATCAGTTTCGTAAAATACATAATAACAAATAATAATCATAATATTTTTTTAAAAAAAAAATCTGAAGACAAAAACAAAAAAAAAAACTTGATTTCTTTGTAATTCAATATTCATTATTAGTTGAACCGTGTTAGAAAATCAAAATAAGGGAATTTTTTCAATAAAAAAAGTAAAACCAGTTTTTTTTTTTGGTTGATGATCTATTCTCTAGCCCAAGACTCCGGTATTTCACATACCAAAAAAAAAAAAAAATGAACCTCCCGGTTTTTTTTTTTTGCAAGAACCCTGAGACGATATTCAGTAATTATATTTTTTAAGGTTTTTGAAAATAAGACAATTAACCTTTTAGTTTTGATCGAATCATTATTTTTTCAATGATCAAGAGTCAGACCTACATAGAAAAAAAAAAGTCATCGACAACCGAAAAAATAAATTATCGGGTACAATGCCATATTTGTGATGATTTATTTTTTCAATGAGTACAACGCATATTATGGCGAGTGTTACAAAATGCTTTATAAAGTTTTCTTACTTTCCCGCGGTCTAATTCCCACGGTTATTGGTCGACACGCTGTGTAACACCAAGTCACGACAAAAAAGAAAAGCGTCGCGCACAATGAAGTAAGTCACCGCATTTTGATTTTCGCTTATCGTTAACACTTCTAATTATTTTTTTGATAAACTTTATTGCATAGAGTTAAATGTGTATTTTTTTATCATAAAGTTCCGATTATAACTTTATTTTTTTATACAACCATGTGTGATTGATAAGAATTTTTTTATATAATTCAACCCGAACTGTCGGTCTTTGATGATGCTTTCTTGTGCTTCTAATTCTATAAAGCTTTCTTGGATCAATATAACGAAAATTTACTTACACTTTCTAATTATTATTTTTACCACGGTTACAAAAAAGGTTGAAATTTGAATCGGCTGATCCGAAGAACCGATATATTATTTTACATCTTTATGTCAATCATATCTTATTTTTCAATGTTCACCATTATGGAAAACTTTTACTTTATGCGTTAGACTCCTCCCTTCCACTTCCTGAATCAATAATTCAATAGAATGAAATAAGAAATGTTTCGCGTCTATACTCATTCAAATAAAACTTAATAAAGAAAGTTTTTCTTTAAATTGTCAATCTTTTAATTTAATTTTTAGTTTCTCCAATGATTAAATATTATATATGGGCCTAGTTTTTTTTTTAATTTTAATTAAAGAGAAAATAAAGCTTAAAGGCGATCGCATGTTACCAAAACTATGTTCGTGCTAGCTTACTAACGTAAATCTAAAAAACAGTGGTGCGCTGTTTGTTATTTTATGGTAACTATACAGTATTTCATCTAGCTTCCCAGCGTAAAATATCACTATCATCATCCACAGGTCCCATGTTCTCTTCCATTTGTAGGTGAGTCTGTTGTACATCATGATACGTACTCTTATATATAGCAAAATTAGGGAATATTAGTATAAAATACCCCACCAAAAAGCTAATATTGTTATTATTGTTGGTTATACAGACTTTAATGCGTTCTGTGACCTCGAATACGCAGGTACTAGGACCATAATCGACGTATTTAGTCATGTTAAACAAAAATAAATATTGATCATTCCTACTACATTGATTACAAAGCCATTTCCCAATTGAATCTACGTCTCTTATCTATCAACTCATCACATCAATTGAGCTCTTTACGTACAATTATACATAACTGAGAGTGTATTACTACTAAAAAATAAGATAATTGCAAAATAACGAGTCTTTCAATATCCATGATATGGACATTTGTATACGTATGATCTTCCTTTGATACGTATCGGTGTTTGCCATAAGATGATAGCTAGAGTAATGAGTATTCAGCCTCTTTGTGTTTTGGCAATTAAATGGAACATTGAATATTTTAACGACAAATTAATGAGAAGATTACTTCCCCAGAATTATGACTATATCATAGCAACTTAACTTGTTTCTGTGTATAAAGACCAACAAAAAATATAGTCTCCTAGTATGAACAAGTACATGTCCATCATTTTAAATGTACAATGTAGTATTCAAAAGGTGTAGTTTTTTTTTTCGCCAATCCATGCTGCGGTCTGATCATAAATTATTTTTTCCCATCTTTGTGAACCTCAGGTTTCCTATGATCGCGAGCTAATACATGATAGATTGAAACGTGATTATATATGATTTCTGTTGAAAACAATTATGCTACACAGATACCATTGCTTATAGATTCTGCATTCCCTTCGATACCTAGATGCCGTTATATTGACCGAAACCTACTTCTACCATCGGATTACTTTCGCTCTCAGTGAGTACTTCAATCAATGCAGTAAGAAGTATATGGAGTTTGAAATCGCCAGAATAAAGATTCAAACCATCATATGCATTTTGAATACATTATTGAGTATTTATTTTCACCCACATGTTCTGTCAATAAAAGAATGTTAGTTTCAAAACAAAGCCCTTCGGCCCACCTTTATTATTATTAATGAGGATTAGTAAATAGTACTCTTTTTCTATATGAAGCCACAGCAAGAATCTGTGTTGGTCTGAAAGTCTCACGGTTCAATTTGCGGAACCTGATACAAAAGAAGAAAAAAATCAACAAAAACATATATAACGCTTAATACATGACTGATCTTGGTTACATTGTGTGCGAATATATTCAAGCTAGTGACTTTCTACATTTTTTATATTTAGTTGAACAACCTTGATGTATTCACCTATTAAAGTGATATATAAAAAAATGTTATTCCATGATATCATCGTTTCACAATGTACATATACAAGACTATTTTTTTTTTCATTTGCTGGACTATAAATAGTATTGAATTGTGTTATTAAGTTTGTCATGTGGTATGTAATATATTATATAATAAACTGTAAACTAAATGTGGGGGCTTTGATAATTTAAGTGCACCGATGGAAGATAATCCCATTTCAGTGAATTATTTTTGATTTTTTGGTTGCTTTATAGAGTGTTTATTATCAAAACGCATAAAACAAATGATGAAAAGAGTACATGTTTGGTTAACACAACTTATATTTTAAGAGCAATAGAAATAAAATGACAAATAACCCTTCTGCTTGTTTGTTAAATCTTCCCTACCGTCTTACAGAACTATTCCGAGCTACGGTTCTCACGTTTGACAGCCTACTTGTCTCCCACTTGTTCGTTACAAGAAAAACTTTTTTTACTGCTTATCGCATACCACATTTACTCTTATAGCTTTTCTTTTTTATAATAAAGGTAAAATTGGAATATAATTTGATGATAATGGAAGAAAATATATTGTGTTGGAAAATAAAGTTGACCAGAAACACCTGTTACTTCGAGAGAGTACCGTAAAACCATCTTGGCTGCTGTTGGTCAAACACATCATTATATTTAGAATCCTGAAAACAGAAAGACAGATAGGTTGGAGATAAGTTTGTTCATATTATGCACTTCTAAAGCTTTGATATTTTCGAGATTACGGTACTTGTAAGAGTGTGTAACGTACTAAGAATCGAAAGCAGTTGGACAGTTTGTTTGACGGAGAGTATTTATATAAAGGCATATGTGAGAACGCGAAGTATACGATAATAAAACGGTATGACTTTTAGAGTAACCAGCAGGAAGGACTCTTATATATATATGTCCAAACACCAGAGGGAAATCAATGTTTAGCCAATAAAAATATATCTAACTCAATGATCAAAGTTTATTAGGAGGTGAAGCAGAGATTTCACTTTCGACCTTCCATATGGATCAAATTATTTAATGTTTTACTGTTTACAAATTCTTTTTCAGATTAACCGCAAACACTATATAAAAAATAATCAAAGACTGAACAAAGAAGTTAATTAAGAAACCACAACAATTAGATGATAAAAGGGGGAAAAGCAAAAGTTTTCATCTCATGTAACATCTAGCGCACTCATTTGCGACCGCTGTTTTTGGTACCCTGAAAATCTTGAGAACGTGTTTAGAATCACATTTGTATGTATGCCTGGAAGTGCTAGTATGAAAGCAATACTTGATGAAAAAGATGGACAAAGATATGACATTGAACTTGGTGATCATTTTGGCTTTGACCAAAGCAGAAATCTCTCGTTTAGATTTATTATTGCCTACTACGATAACTCAAACTGCTTTTTCTATATATTAAAAAGAATATTTGTTGCTCAAATAAAGTTATAAGATATTAATAAATAAAATTTTATTACGGATAACTATAAAGATAAAGTACACATCTGAAGCGTTTTTCTGTACAAAATTATACTTTCGTCTATAGTTTCTCTCAGTTTCTGATTTCATAAACAATCATATAATGATTTGGGTAAAAAGATACTTTTTTCTTGTACACGAAACACTTGCGAACATAGTGTCTCCAGGATACGCTCTTGTATTCTACGGAAAGGAAACGAGAGGATTCTATCTCTTGCTTTGGAGTGAGAGAGAGGATGGCGGTGAAAGGTTGAAGTCCGATCCATTGTTAACCAAATATGCAGCGTTTATGACAAATATGTGCAGTATCCTCGTGATGATGTTCAGTTACTATCAGTATGCAGAAGAGTAAAATATAGTTAAGAGTATGATATCTATTAAGTAATGCTTTGAAAATTTAGAATTTGATTCGCTATAGGAATTTTGGTGTGGTTATAGTTACATTATAAAAGTAAGTGGTTATCGTTACAGTGATTTGACATGTTGACTGAGAACTCAGCGGAATATACTTTTACCACAATTTCGTCGTGTGCCGGGGTCTGTGGCTTTTTAAACACCCAAACTTGCCCTTTCTTTTTGACTTCAAAATGTTGCCCATGTACAGAAGCACTCTTTGTAAGGTGCACGCGGCACCCAATGCTTTGCGTAGAATTACACAAGCACGATGGAATACAACTAGCACCAGTGGTGAAGGAAGCGAAAATACCCCACAAACTAATGACGACACCACCACCTCCAACAACAACAAGGATCAAAAAAGCAATGTTTCAGCTATTTTCAGCATTCTGAGCGACGCAAAACAACGCAAAGACGAAGTACAAAATGTATTGGGTGATTCTATGCAACGACTAAAACATCGAGAAGGAAAAGGCTCTCAAGATTTTGACATGAAATTCCTTTCTGAACACTTGCACCATGTGACTCAAGAATTCCACCAACTTCATATTAACTCCTCACCCAACAATACCATTCTCACATTGACACGTCCTAATGGTTCACCACTGATAACGACTTCTGGAGGTTCTGCAGGATTTAAAAAGGCAGCACGTAGTGGTTATGAAGCAGCTCATCAAGCAGCAATCCAATTATTGGAAAAGAAGCAAGCCAAGAACTTGCAAGTAAACAATATTCATGTTATTCTCAAAGGATTTGGCGCTGGTCGTGAAGCAGCTTTCAAGGCATTGATTTCTGGCGATAAATGGAATGTTAAGCGATTGACAGATGCTACACCTGTACCATTTGGTGGATGTCGACCAAAGAAGGCTAGACGTCTTTAAATTATCATTATTGTAAAAAAAAAAGACAACCTATTCACTTACTCCTCACCTAACAACAACAGCAACAAAACATTCAACATAATATGGATTTTCGCTCAGCATTTTTTTTTTGTTTAATACTTTTTTGTATTTTCGCACCACATCACCCCTTCTTTTTTTAAAAAAAAAATAATTACATAAAATTATCAATTTAGAACAATTTGTATTTAGACTTATTTCAAGAGCTTTGGATTGGAATTGACCAGATTGAATGGTTATTGATTTTTAAATGATCGTTGAGGGGTGTTTTTTTTTTGGATGGACCCTAGTTGGTCTGAGGTTGGTCTGAGGTTGGAGATAAGAAATATGTTTTGATTCGGTCATACGATATATAACAATGAGGGTTTTATATGGATAATGAGGCAACAACTAATCAAAGGTCAATTTTAATGATATATACTATTATGTAAAAATGAACATATGATAATAATTATGCTTTCCCCCCCTGAAGCACGATGGCTCAATATACTTTCTTGTGTTCTTGTACTGACAGAACATAGAACGAAGGTTTTAAAAGAGAGCAAAATAAACAGTTTTTTGGTTTTGATCAAAGTAGATAATAGAGTCTATAGACATATATGTTGTCTTTATCTTAAAATGTGATCGCCCTCTTTTCTTGTTGTCGCTGGAGAAATAATAACCTTTAAAAGTAAAGGCTATATCTAGTCTCCAATTTTTCCATCATCTACCAACCAATTTCAGTATGATGTATATATATGACAACACACTATATTCTCGAACTTATAAATTATAAAATACAATATATATATAGCCTAGGCTATCTTATGTACAGTTTTCATAATCCTTGATCAATTATTTGGTTAGATAAAGTTATTCAAAAGAGAAGCTAGATCTAGTGTCGGGGGTGCAAAAATACTCATTGTCTTGAAATTATACCAAGTGGAGACTAGATCTAGTAGTATCGTGACAATTTACAGAATAATGATAGATATAAATTTCTTTTATCCTTTTGAATTCGATAATAATATTCACGAATACAATTGAGAAAAATTGGTTCGCTCTTCATAATGGATGAGTGACTAATGATCAGGCTGAACTTTCTAAGTCACTATCGACGGAACAGTTTTTCATTCAGATTCACATGTCTGCATATTTTTGCTTTATTTTATTTTTTTGAATTGAAAGAAAAGACACAAGGAATTAACACTCATACTAATGAAATACAATATAGGTCTCAGACAACATTTTATGACATTTCAAGGATTGATAATTCAAATTACTTTAATAAAACGATACAATCGCTCTCATGTTTCTGTGCTATATAATATTGCTTACATATCCCAATAAAGCACGTACTACGTAAGAGTTTATATGTTCATAAAACCAAGAAGTATTAGATAGTAATCATATACACACAATAATGCTACAGAATATATTTTATTTCATTTTATATTTCTGCATGATTTTATAGTTAATTTAACAAGTGTACTAGTAAAAGCATTCAAACCGGAGGGAGTAATTTTATCAAGTCCTGTCAAAAACAAGTTCTCTAGCCTTTTAATGTTGGCTAAACAATGAAGTATTGTATCATCAATACAGTTATCCAAATAACAAAGCTTGATGGTGCGAATGCAAGAATGTTCTTGAAGCTTTTCACACAGTAACGTCATACCCTTTTTACTGAGCCCATCCACAGCATCAAACTCAATGTGTCGTAAGGTTGAAATAGAAGCTAAATACTCGATGATACCATCAATGGAAAAGTCGTCGTTATAGATAATACTAACGTGTTCCAACGTTGATTCATTCGTTCCCTTTGCTGCCAAAGAGCGGAATAGAGTTTGAATGTCTTGATCGTTAGAAGTACATTCTGAAATCACTAGTTTTTGTAAATGACGTAGATTTATAATGGCGGTGATAACTTTATGGCCCACAAGTTTGGATGGAGTATAAGATTCCAGGCAACGCAAGTTGGGTGACTTTTCTAACAATGGAGCAACGATTGTAGAACATGTTGTTTGATCTGCAGCACAAACATCAAGTAATCGTAAATTATTGAGGTTAGGTATATTAAGCAATAATGATTGCCATCCTTCTTTTGCTTCTTTTTCATCTGTATCAGTAGAATACCAAAATCTGTCTATGACCAATCGTAATGTTCGAATGGTAGTGTAATTGTTTGAAAAAAGTGATATAAAGTTGTAAGGATTGTCAACCTTTAATGCAACTTCTCGTAACATTCCAGTGCTACTGGGCGATGTATTACTATGAGTAGATGATATTTGAGTATTTTTCATTACTACTGCTTTGTCGTCTACATTGACATTGCCATCGTCGAATACTTCATATAAGTTGATTCCGAAGCAGAGACGATCCAGCCTTTTCTCGAAAAGATGATGAATCAGATTTAATGATGTGGATTTGCAACCACATATAATTAACCGACGTAATCTAGGGCAGGTATCATAGATCCATTTTAAGTCAGCAATAGTGATGTGATTAAAATCAAGTTGAAGGCTAGTCAATGCGCTAATGGCATAGGATGCTGATTCGTAATAATGATATCCTTTTACTCCTTCAAATGTAACGGAATTGGGAAAATATTGATTCAGTGTTTTCAGATTTGGACACGTCATTAATAATGTGTTAAGTGGTATTTCTACTACAAGACTTCTTTTTATGTCTCTGTAATTCACAGAAAGAATAATATGCTTTAATGTTGATGTGGTACCAGAAAGTGCATCAAAGAATCGTTTAGTACTCGGTATCAAACAGTCTATCGTCATAAATGATATATATATATATATATATATAACCATGATCCATTAGTATCAAACTATAATTATCGAGGACATATAATAGGTATCAATTTCCTTTTTATAATTATACAAACTCACTGGATATAAAAATGGCTTCCAGTTTACCAAAACAACCATCAGTCATTTGGGTTAATACAGACTCAAATAAAGAGGCATTTTCGAAATCCATAAGTGTCAAGTCTTTAACATGTTTGCTGATAATCCCAATCAATGCTGTACTTTTTGCGATAGATGCAGACAGCTTGGTATGCTTGCAAAGTATAAGTTTTGACCATGCTGAAGCACATTCAGAAACTATAGTGCGCCATATTTTGGAAACATCAAGTAATATAAATCGCTGTTCAATTCCTAGATACATTAAAATAGTGTTTGTAATATCGTATGGAAATTTGGAAATAATATCAACTCGTTCATTATTTTTTGCTATAGCTACGTCACATTGCTGTTCGAGTATACTTCGAAACTCTTTTGTCTTCATCAGTTGAACCCCTTTTTTATAGATTCGTATTGCTTGTCGATGATTACCACGTACTGTGAACAAGTTACCATAGCAAAGATAACCCTCAGGTGAAGTTGGATCGATATTTATTATCATTTTTGCATCTGCTGTCGCTGCCTCAAAACGTGCCATTTTGGCTAATGTTGCAGCACGAAGAGTGAGCGCGTCTATATGTTGTTTACGAATGGCATGAACAGCGGCATTACTAAAGTCGAACGCTTTGGTAAAGTTGGTGTTTGTAAACGCGTCTTTAGCTTGATCAAGTGCTATTCGACAAGCAGAATAATCAGGTACGATCTCGGAATGAAAAAGTGAATTGTCGTCATTATGATTTCGATTATTGTCGATTGAGCGGTTTTCTGACATTATATGAAAAAATAGAGATGAAAAAAAAATATAAGGTCAAGAAAATAGTTATGTTTTAACAAAAGAAAGGATCATTTGATGCACAGAGAAAGCAACTAAAACCCACAGCCTTTGACTGTCTTTCAATTTTATTCCCTTAATTAAGAATCTGTGCTGTGCATGTAACCGTTACTAAATATCTTGGGAATGTAAAGAATAGTACTTTTTTAATTGTTGCTGGAAAGTAAAAAGTGCTCGTCCGGACTTGAAGTAAAATAAGGGAAAGAGGTTCTATTAAATAGTTTTGATTGAATATTGACGATACACTACTCTTTGAACCTCTATTACCTCCATAATTCTTCTGAATGATGCACGGGCTTTATGCATAACGATGTGTGTGGTGAAAACGCCAGCATCAATAACCTGTTTCTGTATGCACTGGCTGGCCAATCATAAGGATAGGCCGAAAACTGATTTTATTCTCGGACATTCATTTTAAATGGGAAAGCAAATCATCTCATTAGACCACATTTCCATGAAAGTAAGCTGTCAAAAGCTCGTATCAGGCCGAATACAAAACTTTTAAACCTCCTTTTTGACAAACTACAAAAAAAGTCTGTTATATAGCATATATATAAGCAAGACGTATTGTTTTTGTTCTGTTAGGCTATATACATATTTATTATCTTGTACGTACGTAGAGCAAGTTCATTTGCTATACTTTATCTGGTATAGGTAATAAAAACAGGTGCTAATATTTGTAGTAAAGTTTTTAAAATTAAATTTTCATTCTTTATTATAAAAGATACATTGAAAGAAAAAAAAAAAGAAGATGATATTAATTGTGTTCAACTATTTTAATTTTTTGTTTTGCACTTGCTATACATTTTTTGGTTATATTCAAACAGCGTCTGATTACCAGTGTGCTCAACAGCATAGGACTCAACCTACCCAACAGTTCATATATGCCTTTGTCCGTCACATAATCCAGAGCACTTAAGTTGAGGTAGTTCAATTTTTTTAGGCTACCAATAACAATGATAGTATCATCTGTTATTGAATTCATATTTTCTAAAGAAACGTATGTCAACTGACTCTTAAGTTTATCAAACATACTGTTTATCCCACCGCCAGAGACATTGATCAGCTGACGGAACGTTATTTTTTGTAATGTGTTGATGGCGGTTAGTGCTGAGAGTATTTCGTCCGATATTATATCACAGAAACCAAAGTAAGCCTGATTCAGTGTTAAATGAGATTTTTTTACAGCTCTTGCATATCGCTCAAACAAACGAATTAAACTTGACCTGCCAGTGATTGAATTAACGTCCCAGAATTTCAAAGTTAGAAGTGGAGGCATGATCATAAGTGTCTCAATAAGCCCATCCATGTCGTGCACATTTATTACACATAGGTGTCTCAAAGTGTTGGTATTGCGTATCGATCGAACGATAAACTGTTGAGCTCCAGTACAAGACCAAAATGTCAGGTTTTTAATGTTATTCAACGTAAAGTCGGGGTGCGTTATATAAAGGTTCTGTAGTTCTGCTTCAGATATCTGTGAAATATTTACATAAAGTATTTGTAGCGTCGCTTTATTTTTGTACATCACTGGTAGAATGCTATTCATAGATACAGAGTCATTTCCCTTGTTTATGTATAAGGATGTTAATCCTTTTACATTTCCGCTGCCACTTTGTTGAAGCTGTTCAATATCAAAATTGGTATTATAAGCTAATATTTCCAGGTTCGGTGTATACCTGTTGATAACATCAAAAACTGATTCATCGCAGGTGTCCAATACAAGTCGTCGAAGTTGCTCACACCGCTGCAATAATATACCAATATCTGATCCAGTAATAGCTTTTGACTTTATTTCCAAATCGATAAGAGAGCTGTGCTGTTCCATTGTCGAAAAGTTGCCAAGTAATAGAGTCAATGGATAAGTTGTGGTGAATTTTAGGTTGACGAGATTTGTACATGTCAAAAGTATGTCGACTAATTTTACTGAACTTGTACTATCGCCAACATTAATATCTAATGTTGTAAGAGTTTGACGCACTTTCCAAAATCCAATCATGATTCTTGCACCTTGTAGGCCTTCTTGTTGGTTGTTGTTCCCTATTCCTAAATATAAGAGTCAGTTTTTTTTTTTTTCGATATAATATAATAACTAATAATAATATCTAGAAACGATGATATTTTTTTTTGTACTGTCGAATAAAATTTAAGAGTGACATATACCTTGGATTTCGAGCGTTTTCATCTTGCTAAAATGTCCATCTTTCATAAATTGAAAGCAAGCTGTAAGGATCGTCATCAGCTTAGCATTTATTGAAAGCTGGTTGACATGACACCCAATTATAGGAACCATACCAAACAATTGCATAGTTTCCTGGTCATTGTCATTAACAGAGAGTTGTTCCCATAAAGTTGAGCAATCGACTATAATTCGACGCCACGATTTTGATACTGTCAAACATGCAGCCTTTGTACTTGACGAAAAAAAAGGAATGATTTCGACATTTACAATATCAGCGGGTAACATGGTAATAAAGTCGATCTGGCTTTTGTTTCTTTTTTGTGCCATGATGCGTTCTGATCTAATTGTCGAATATAAACATCTTGATCTTCTCCTGGAGCTACGTTTTGTAAAGCTTCATCATACGCTTCAATTGCTTGCAATTGCTTTCCATACATTGTAAAAACATTGGCTTTACGGAAATATCCATCGGGTGACATTGAAGCATGTCCAATCATACGATGAGCATCTACAATAGCTGAATCTGGTTGGCTTTGCATAGAATAGGCATATGCGCGCGCGTCAAGAAGAATAATTCGTTGTTTAGAAAGTAGTTGGTCAATTCCCAAAGTCGTATAGTCAATTACTTTGGTATAATCGTGTTTATCAATGGCATTATTAAGATTTTGTACAAGTTCAAGAAATAGTGTAGTTAGACAAGTCAGTCGCTTTGGCGCAAGAACTGATGTAGTGGCAGCAGCAGCAGCAGCAGCAGTAGTAGTGATTGTAATATTATTGTTCATGTTGATAATAGAATGTAGAAAAAAGGGTAACCATAGAAGAGAAAAGTTACTTATAGATAGATTTAAGTATGCAACAATATAATAATTTTGCTTAGAGAATTGCATGTGATAAAAAGTAAGCTTTATACTTGACAACTATGATTGTTGTATTATTTTCTTGAGGTTATGTAAACAAAAAAATACACTATTACATGTGGTCGTAGACTGAGGTTGAATAAAACAACTACATTAGTTCCACTTATTTTATGCTCTGTTGTATAAACAAAATACTTTAGTGTGTCATGAAAAAATGCATGTTTGTTTTTGTTTATGTACTATCTCTTGGTATGATATTTAAAATGATTGGATATTATCCAACCTATACATAATAGACTGAATTGTTTGAAAAAGAAAATTTTAAGAATGTACATTATGATTAATCTTTCCCGTCACATTAATCTGGCTTAACATTATTTCTTTGAATGGATAATATATCACAGTCATTTCTCTTTGACCTGTTAAACTGGTATTTCACTAATCTGGTACAGATTTTCATTATATCAGAGAATAATTACTGTATTTTTACGGTACAATGTTGTACTTGCGTAGAAAATATGAAAAGTGTTTATAAGGAAGAACTGACTTTTCAAATGTTTGTGGTATACATCTCAAGACCTTTTTATTTTTTTTGAGCAGTCTCAATCGATATGTCTTAACAGACGCTGGATTATAGGAGACATAATAAAAATCATCAAAATTTTAAACGTATACATCTCAAATTATGATTATCTTTACGTGTTTAGTAGCAAATCAACCAAAAAAAAAAAAAAAAGTAACCGCGTTCCATTATAGTGGATTCCATTGACATAAAAAAACTTTTATTTGTTTATCAGCTCTTTTCTCAATATGCTTAATTAAATACAAATAAAAAAAAATATTGCAACATCTAACAAATAATAATTGTGTTGTTTGGGCGTACAATAGAAAATGAGAAAAAAAAAAAACTAGTGTACAACTCAAGTAGAATAAAAAATAGCATTAACATTAATAATATCTCGATAGAGATTACCAATGTACGTATATCATTTGTTATTTTAAAACGGCATAGACTATCGCTGTGGTGTAATAACTGGTAACCGAGACCGTTATAGTTCTTGTCCACTACTACTCACCCTTCTTGAAGACCTCAAGGGTGCTTTCGGAGATATCCCATCATTAATGCATAAACAACAACCATTCGACTACATGTCCAATCACCTTTCAAGTCTGAAGTTGTTTTGACTTTAGGTAAATTGAAAACAGTCTGGTCAGCTCTCCTACATGTACTACACAAAATTGACTATTTGAGTCATTCAAATAATGATTTCGACACGGACGAACCAGCACCAGAGGACGCGATGAATATCCCTATCCCTTCTCCTACACAATCCCTACATCTAAACTAGAAAATCTTTTTATATTACTCCTTTTTACAGCCTCTTTCTTTCTTTCTCTGTTTTTTATTCAATCTTTATTACTTTCCAGGTATTTGATTCTAATCTTATTGGATCGCAAAAGAAGCGATTACAGGCCTATAAGTGAAAATACATTCGTCTTCCATTTTAATAAACTTAAAATTTTAAAGCTAAAACGGCATAAAAGAAAAAAATGGGGGCGTAAATAGAACAAATGATAACTTTATGCTATTTTGTATATACGTACCCGAAAAATAAATAAATTGTTTGCATAAGTTACGTATAACAAGTATGATCAGCCATTAAACGCCAATCATATACAAGTTATGTTTTTTTTTTTTTTTTTTTTTTACTCTATCGATAAATCATGGGTGTTGACGTTACATACGTATTTACTTTTCTTTGCACTTTTGGTCCATATCAGTGACAGGGTCCCTGCATATTTCATATCTTAAACTTTTTGGTTGGGGTGACCTGATTATATTTTATGTAGTGGGCCACCGAGAGAAAACCAAAGAGGAGAGGCAACAGCGGACATGAAAACAAAAGGGGGAAATGGTCCACAACAGCTACATATTAGATACGGTATCAGATTTATTTTCTGAAATACGTAAAGATATTTACTATTGTTATTATGGTATAAATCAAGTTTGTATACATGTATTCTCAGGAAGTGTGATTTATATTATATATAAAATCAACACTAATGATACTATCACAATATTTATCACTAACAGTATTATTAACTCTTTTGTACGTAAATGACATCTAGGTAACAATTGATTCATGAGTGTATCGTTCGTAGATAGTGTTATATTACACAAAAGGAGAGGGGTCCAATCCATGATTATAATATTAGACGCAGGTCTTGCCCTGCACGTACATCTGTATGTATATGTATATCCTTACAGATGAGCTTTCTAATAAATGATCAATGAGAAAGAAAAAATGTTCTGATAATATGTGTAAAGAACAGAGGGGGGAAAAAAGAAGAAGCATGTTGTATATCTTACATGACCTCTTTTATCACTAGAGTCAATCAATTCGATAAAAGAAAAACTTTGCTCCTATTTTTTTTTTCTAATTCATTCACTCATCTAATTCTTTCTAACCAAATTTGAAAATATAACTTTTGAAGTGCATTATACTGTACACTCTATATAGTGATGCATAGTTATTCGCCAGCATACCTATTGATCTTACAATCGTAACGAGGAGATTACGTATGAAAAAAACTGAAAGAAGACCAAAAGTTGTAGGAGACGATATATGTAAAAAAGAAAAGATTATTTATATTATTAATGTTTTTTTGTTTATTTTCTCGCAAAACAATCGATCTAAGATAAACTTTTTATTTCCCAGATAGTTTTTGCTTTATTTTCAAAAAATGAAGGTTTCGTAATTTTTTTATTTGTAACATAAAAAATGCAAAAAAAAAAGATGATAGAATCCCGTGACCCCCGCCTCCCCCCAGATTAAAATTTTTTTTTACCTTCATGTGCCTCATCGTTGTTGTCTTTATTAAGAAAGTTAAAATAAATAAAATAATAGAAATGTATGTTTATGTAAAACAAAAATGCAGTCAGATTTGATAAAAGTTAGAATTTTGACAATTAAAAAAAAAAAAAAAAAAAAAAAAAAAAAAAAAAAAAAATCAAAAAAAAAAAAAAAAAAAAAAAAAAAAAAAAAAAAAAAAAAAAAAAAAAAAAAAGAGAGAGAGAGAGAGAAATGCTTTGCCGAAAAGACCAGTCCGTATAATGGAACGACAAGTTTTACTATTTTTCGTGCATATATGTGTGCTGCAGGTGTGTTGCTCACAAACATCAATAAGATATATGTAGCATATAAAATATTTAGATCTCCCAACTAAAGATAAATATACTATATGCTGTTGTCCTTGATGTTGGATTGCTGCTGCTTACCATCACCCCCAATCACCTCCGCTTTTATCTTCTTCTGTCTTAGTATTATGACCGATGATGACGGGAGAGCATGAAACGCACGTACCTGAAAAACTCTCTTAGTGTATTTGTGATATGACCGCTCAATTTTTATGCTTCTATTTCTTTGTTTTTTTTTTTTTACTTCATTTTTTTCCTCTTCTTCTTTCCTCACACACTCTCTTCCTTTGCACACGTCTTTTTTTTTTCCCTCTCACCTATCTTTTCCTCATTCTCTCTCCCTCTCTCTTTCTCCTCGACATACCATCACCTTAACTACACGTATTAAATAACTTACTTTCGTTTTACATCACTTCATAACTATTCATACTTATATTGTGAATCCTCTCCTTTCTTTTTATTTATTCGCTCTCATAACTAAAAAAAAACTCTCGTTGTCCCTGACTAATAATATTATGACAGATAACAATAAATTCTTATTTCCGGCTACGGATAATTACATGAGCGATTATAACGCTAATATCCCATCACCTTACGCGACAAAAGTTGAACTTTCGAATGCTCCTGTGTTGTATCAAGGTAATGTACTTTTCCACCATCATCTATAACTTCTTTTTAATTTAGGTTATCAATTATTCCTATTCCCTTTATCATATACGCGTCTTTTCACCTTTGGGTTATAAACAAATCAAATTTAACTAACAGGGCTTTTTAATCAACAATAAAAAATTGGATATGGTTATGGAATTTATATTACAGAAGGTGCTTTTAGTTATATGAATACCAATGGTAGTCCTGTATCTGTTGGTGAACCGACAACAACACCAATTCCCGTAACGACAACGATAGACGCTTCGACAGCGTCCATGATGGATCAATCAAACCATGGTGGTTGTTATCATCCTCATCCTCCTCATCAACAACAGTTACTTCCCGAAAGTTCGCTAACCTCACAACAACAACAGGAATCTAATGGTGGGTATGGAGTGCAACTAAATAGTCCTAGTACATCATTGTCAACATTGACATCGTGTTCCACTTCCCCTGCATCTGCACCATTAATGAACACCCCCATGGGAAATTCTACTGGTATGATTGGTTTAGGTCTTTTACCTTGTACACCTACATCACCCAGCTCATCTTCTCCATCGCCATCTTCATCGGCATCTGTTTCTTCTTCGCTTATTCAGTGTCCAATGAACAGCGAACCAATGCGTCATCAGCAACTACCACAAACCGCTGATAGTTTTTATCCAGGATTATTACAATATTCTAAAGATAATAGTTATGAACACCAGTCTAACCTGCAGGAACAACACCAACCATTGTCGGGGCCGAAAAAGCGTCGAAGCCAGCAACAAATAACAACAGTGCCGTCTATGCCGTGTGGCAATTCTGATGCAGTTACCCCTAGTACTTCGGAAGGAGGGAGAGCGATCGATGATTTCGCCGAAAATGACAGGCATCATCATCATCATCATCAACAACAACAGCAGCATAATGTTATTACCACTACTACTCCTAAGACAGATAAATGGGCAGATCATATTAAAACTGAAATTTCATCACCACCGTCACACCAACAACAAAAGCGTCACTCACAGTAAATGTTTTATTTAATTATTTTATACACATATATACTATATTTAAAACATTTTGCTTATATAACAATATTAATAATAATTATATATATATATATATATATATATATAGATCATCAATAGTATCTAATTCTGAATTACGTCGTCAAATCCATATTCAATCTGAACAAAAACGTCGAGCTCAAATCAAAGATGGTTTTGAAGATCTGCGAAATGAATTACCAAGTTGTCTAAACAAGAAGATGAGCAAAGTTGCATTGTTACACAGAAGTAAGTTTTTTTTTTTTTTTTTTTTTTTTTAGAAAACAAATATGGATCATCCTTTATTTTAGATTGTCACCATAGCAACCAACTGAATTAATAACACATATACTACTATTTGACATATTATATAGCTGTACAGCATATACAACATCTTAAGAGTAGTCAAGTAACTATTTTAGCTGAACTGGAGCGATTAGCAAATGAAAATGAACAATTAAGAAAGTAAGTTCAAATTATTCCATATGATTAGCAATATATATAAAAAGGGTCATCACCATAGTAATTTTTTTTTTAACTAAATTATAATAAAACAAACATATAGATTCCAAGAAAGTGTTTTACAAAAGCAAGCTCTTGAAAAGATGTACCACATGAATAATACACATCCATTGTAATTCAAACACCCTTTGTTTTTTCTTATTATAATTTATAAATATGTTTTTTTCTTTCTTTCTTTCTTTATGTATTTACGGTATATAACTCTCCCTTTTTCATTTTCACGCAATTCTTTTTTAAGTCCATTCAATTCGAAAGGATGCTCACCCCCCCCTTTTTTTTTCCCTCCTCCACTTTTTGTTTCCCTAATGAGTATTGCATACCATACTTTTTGTGCATAACAACACAGATCTTTTCTTTTTCTTCCTGGCCCATCATTATTTTTATAATCTTCATCATACATTAATGTTTTTTTCCTTACTTATCCAAACATACATAACCCCCCCCTTCACAACCACCATTCGCAAATCTTTTATCTTTTTTTTTTTTGTATATGCGTACCATATTCTTTATGCCATCCCTCCCTCCCCCTAAATTTTCTTTTTTTTTACTTCTTTTCATAGTAATTCTCTCACTTTTTTTTTTTTAATATTAAAAAAATCTATATTTATTATTTTTTTTTTCTTTTTGTTATACATATATATATATATATATGTGTGTGTGTGTGTGTGTGTGAGAGAGAGAGAGAGAGAGAGAGAGAGAGAGAGAGAGAGAGAGAGAGAGAGAGAGTTGTTTTGTCGTCTATTATTATTTTATATTTAAGCACGATCAGCATGTTTCTTAACGAAATCTTCAACATCAGGACCTCTTCTCATGCCCACAAATTGATCAACAACTTCACCCTTATTGAAAGCAGCGACTGTAGGCAAAGCAGCAATCTATAATCATGCAATTATTACATTAAGTTAAAATATCTTTCGTATATCAATATCATCCAATTAGACACAAGTACACAGACACAGACATAGACACAGACACAGACACATACACATACACAGACACAGACACCCACACAGACACAGACACCCACACAGACACATGTACACAGACATACAAATAGATATAAAAGGATGTATATATATATAGTATTACCTTATATTGACCAGCGAGTTCAGTAGCATTATCTACATCCAACTTAACCAAAGTAACCTTGGGATTAGCCTTTACTGACTTTTCCAACAAAGGACCGAGCATTTTACAAGGTCCACACCAGCTGAAATAAAAAAAAAAAAAAAGAGTTATAGATATCATGTGAGTTTTTGAGCAGGGGAGGGAGGAGGGGGGGATGGAGTTCAACAACAACAGCAAAAACTTACTCTGCATAAAAGTCAACAATGACAGGGTGGTCAGCCTTATTGACAAGTTCAGCAAAAGTTTCACTGGTAGCTTCAATTGTCTTACCCGTCATAACTGGGACAGCAGCATGAAATTGACGTTGAGAGACAACTATAAATGACATGAATATATATATGTTTATATTTTGCTTTTTGTCAATTATTTTGATCATTCTCAATAGTTTTATGAGACTTGAATATTATTCTCTCTCCCTCTCACTCAGTCATAATTTATTTATTTACATTTGACCGATTGTTGTGTAGGTCGAACAAGTTGACGGAAAGCGTTCATGGTTTATTTAGTTTTTTGACAAAAGTTAAAAAAGTTGATTTGAAATCAAATGGAGATCAGTTTTTCGCGTTTTTTTTTATTATAACCCGGTGAATTTGTTAGTAAGTTTCAAATATACAGCCATACTCCGATCTTTTTTTTTTTTTTTTGTTGGGTTAGTAAGTTCTTTCCTTTTATGGTTAACAATCGGCAAATTGATTAAATACAAAACATTTCTGTTCATTATTAAATGGTAGACGGTATTGACCGGTCGCCTTATGGGACATGGGGTCACTTCCTTCCAGTACATTACCATTATATATATGCAAAAAAGAGTAGTTACAAGGAAAACCCTCTATTGTAGTAGGGAAAAAAATTATTATTGGAGAGAAATATAATGTAGCAACAAAGTCTGAGAGTTGGGGGGGGTGGGAGGGAGGAAAGAAGGAAAGAAACGAAATGTGAAGGACAAAAGAAAACATACTAGGTATTTCTCGGTAGAAAGATGGAGGGTGTTCATATCTAGTGTGTACGTACTCTTTATTTGATTCGTCTTTTACAAAAATCTCATCTGAAGAAAATGGCTTGAGCAGTCAGTTTCACAAAGTATTTTTTACATAAATGAGAGTTGATCATGTTTTCTTCTATTTACCAAGTGAGAAAGCATGGAAGATGATTTACAAAGTTAGGATAAGTGCTTAATAAGTGTTAATATATTTTATCACCAAAGAAAAGAATGATTAAATAGAAGAAAAGTCAACGTAACTATATATAAATGAACGTAATAAACAACTTTTTTTTTTCTGAATTTCATTCTCTTTTTTGCATTTTTTTTTTTTTTGCATCTAGTATATAAATATAGCCAACAATGAAACTTATTGTTGGACATAACTTGCTACTATTTACTATTTTCCTTTTAATACTTGTTGTGGGATCTTTGGGTGATCAACAACTAACCAAGAAGTCAAATAAAGTGTCATCTTCTAGTAAACGAGACGTTCAACCCGCTCAAGCACCTGATGTATTATGGGGGGCCTATCAAACGCTGTATAATCAATATCTTTCCAGATATCTATCCGATTGGCAAGAACGATTGAGACAACAGCCAAGTCCACTTCCATTGCCACTTCCTCTTCCCATCCTTCCTCCTCCATTTTATCAGTTACCACCAGGAACTCCTCTTCCACCTCTTCCTCCTCTTCCACCAGGACTTCCTCTTCCACCTCTCCCCCCTCTTCCTCCATTCCCTCCATTTCCCTTCTAAGTTTCCATGAGTCTTATTTTGTAAACACAAGCAAACAATGAACAAAAAAAAAAAAATTAGGGATAATCTAGAAGAATGAACTATCCTACCTTTTGTTATTCATCCCTCTTTCTATTTTTTTTATTGCTTTAAAATAAATAAATAAATCAATTGGTTGTTGTCATTTATTTTTATAAAGTTACTTTTCAATATATAAAATTATTTATCAAGTACGTAGTTTATAGTCAAGCCTTAAATTTTTTACAGTTGAGCGACAGGAAGAACTATGATAGAATTTTATTATTTTATAATAAAATTAATACGAGCTATATCAATATGAACATCCATAATAATAATAGAGATGAAAAAAAAAATGATAGATACATAAGAAAGAAGTTCAATTGATATAAATATGGTTTAAAAACATATGACTTATGTACGAATAAGTAGGAATCTGTTTGTTTTATTAGAACAAACTAACATAGTGTAGTTTTAAACAAAAGTAATATACGTATATTATTAACAGTCAACTGACCACTATATATTCTATCACACAATGTACGTACGTATGTAAGAATAAAGATGTCAAATAACAGAAGGTTTTTGCATAAATAGTGTGTTACGTACGTACAGCCTTGCGATGTTTTTTGTGGTGAATGCATTTAGTTTGGATTTCCCATATACACAAATAACAATATGATTTATAAGTTATTTTCAATAAACGTGAAACAACTCTTAATAAGTGTTGAGAATTGATCATATGTTAGTTTTCCAGCAAAAGGTGATTGAAGAAATGGTATTACGTATGTACAAAAACTACTTGTTTAATAACTAACAGTTTCTTGTTCATAGATAATGAATGATAGATTAAACAAAACGTAGTTTACCCTTTTCAAAAAAAAAGAAAATATACTAATAAGTACATAAAATTTCCATTTGAAATAGTAATAAAATCGTTCAAATCTTCTTCGAACCCATTTACCAAGTGTTTACTAATATATTCAATTCCTACACCTTAGTGTTTCCTTTATCCTTTTTTTCTTTACGTATCGCTTTTAAAATGTTGTAATACGTATTACTTTGGCTGGCAGGATTGGACTACGTACTATAGTGGGGATATGGTTTATTTAGACGTACGTACGTAGTATTCATTTACAGTCTCTATTAAACTTAAATCTACTATTTAAAATGAAACTACAGGGTCGTCATTTCATCTATTATACGTATTTCATTTCCTTTTTATCACAACCTTATGGATAATTTTATCATCTACGTACAAATAAATGTCAAAGTAAGGTGACACTATAAGGTAAAAGTTATCTTGCATTTATTCTGGATATGAGTTATATTTGATACATTTGACAAGATAGTCTATATAAAAAGATAATAGTCCCCATTAAAAAAGCATAGGTACTCAATATAAACGCTCACTCTTTTTAAAATATATAGAGAGTACAAGTTGTCCCTGTTTTATCATTACAAGACAATGATAAATATCATTTTACTGTACGTAGTAACAATGAAATTAAAAAAAAAAAAGGTTAATATCTATATAAAAACCTATAAATTTCTCATTTTTTTTTCAATAACTTTTTCAAAAATCTACCTACGTACTTGAAAAAAAAAAAAATGAAGTTAGGTCACTACCTTTTATTTTTATTTCCATTCATTTTCTTTATTGTTGGTTCCTTGGGATATAAATCAAACAAGAAAAGAATTGAACAAGAATCTGTTGTTACACCTGAAGCATTACGTACTTATCAAAAACTTTACCAAAGTCATCTCGCCCATCATTTATTCCCATTACTTCTTCCTCTCACGCCTGTTCTCCCACTTGGAGGACCGTTACCACCATTACCACCACTTCCCCCTCTTCCACCCCTTCCACCATTGGGAGGTATTCCAATTTTAAATTAGTTAATATAGTTGTTGATAAATAATTAAAGTAGTTATCTTATGTAATAAATAAGAAAAATAATCATCCCAATATCTTTTTTAAATCTTTTTAAATAAAAAAAATAACCCTCTCTTAACTTGTTCAATAATTATATTTAATAATAATAATAATGAAAAAAAAAAGCATTGTTATATGATATGTATATTTTCGTTCTTTTCTTTTCTTTTTTTTTTTTTTTTTTTTTACAAAATGCTACCTTGAGCTAAAGATAACAACATTGGATCATCAAAATATTTGTTTATACTGACATCCTCTGATAAACCCTTTCTTCTTCTAGTTTTCACCATAAAATCTCTTGCTAAATGTTGAGCTGGACTTGCTTCTAAAGGTCGAAGAACAATACTTGTATCCAATGGATCACCAGGAACAATTTGCCAATGATCAAATATTTGTTGACAAAATGCTTGACCTTGTGTATGAGTTCGTAAATCAGTTTCAAAACCACATGAATCAATCACTGGAATATAGGCTTTAACAGTATATAATGGAGAACCTGGTTTGGGAATATCTTGTGTCACATGTCCTCTATTTTTTTTTTATCATAAGTTTTTTTTGTTTTTGTTTTTTTTTTTTTTTCATGCAAAAAAAATAATAATATTACCTTCGTCGTTGTAATACGGCATATACGGCAGTAACACAATCTGCAGGTGCTTGAATTTCAACAAAATAAACGGGTTCCATGAGTCGAGGTGTAGCCTATTTATCAAATAAAGAAAACATTTAGATGAGTTAAATGAATTCATTTTGTTTTGGAGTAAAATGATAAATAAATAAATAAATAAAAAACATACTGTCAAGAAAGATGAATAACAAACACGACGTGCAGTTGGAATAATTTGACCACCACCTCTATATATAGGTTCATTGGCAAGTACTGTATCTAAAATTCTAAATTTGACATTTCTTATAGCTAAAAAAAAAAAAGAAAGATTTGAGTTCCATGATCTTATGCATTCGATAATTCATGGATGAAAATACGAATATAAAAACAAAAAAAAAAAACTTACGTTCATCACAAAGTGGTCCTTCTCGAGTACCCCATTGAAAACCTTGTTTAATTGAATCCTTTACAGAGAATAACAATTTTTTATCCACTTCAGAAGGTAATGTATCATCAAGTAAAATATTAGGTCCCATATCATCTGGACCAAATGCCCATATTGATCGTGATGCAAGAACATCCCAATTGTAATTCTTTTCCATATAATTGCCTAATTCTTTAGGTGACCAATGAATATTTACTTTTCCACCTTCAATATCTTCTGCAAGACCTTTTTCCATTGGTTCAGCAATAAATGTCAATTTATTCCTAAAAAAAAAAAAAAAATTGGATAAAATTAATTTAAAAGGAGTCAATTATAAAATGATGAGAAGAAATAAATAAGAAAATTTTATATTACTTTTTGTTGGGTGTTTCTGCAAAACATTTAAGTGCAGATGTTTCTACAACTGTTTCACAAAATCGTACAACAGGATCGGCAACTTTCAATTCAATTTCGGCATACATTCGACGAAGATCATGAAGTACACAATCAAGATACAATTCACCAGTACCAAGAACAATATGTTCACCTGATTCTTCGACCTAGGATAGCCATGCAGAATAGATGATTTATAAATGATCAATACGCCACTCTATTTTTAATTGATCTTTCCCTTTCTTTCTTTCTTTCTTATCTTATTATTTTTACCTTTGTTGTTACAACAGGATAACTCTTATTAATTCGCCGTAAACCATCCAACATTTTGGGTAATTCAGAAGGATTCATAGGTTCAATAGCTACTTTGAGAGTAGCAGCTGTTGGGAATCGAAGAGGACGGAAAATATAGGCATCTTCTTTCCATTTTTGTTGTACAATGGTACCTGTCTTGATAATGGAACTATCTACACCACCTAAAAGTACCCAATTACCAGCAGGAACACCATCCACAGGAACACGATATCTTGATTCATAAATCCAAGCATTGGATACTTTTTGCATCGTCATATCTTCTTCATCATCCATTGTATAACTTTCACCAAGAACACGTACAGTTTGACCTATTTTGACAGTACCACTAAATACTCTTCCAAAAGCATCAAATCCAGTCGCGTCTTCATTATCATATAATTTGGTGATATGAATAACTAAAGGACCTTCTGGATCACATTTTTTCATGGCTTCTGCAATTTCTGTATCAAGTGGACCTGTATAAATTTGTTGAATACGTTTTGTTGCACTAGCAGCAGGGGAGGGTACATGTTCAACTACCATATCAACAAATCCTGAAGGGGGTCCAAAGAATTGAGATAAGACAACACGAAGTAAAGGTTTTACATTAAGACCATATTCTTTTTCCTTTAAACGAATTCCAAGTGAACGTAATGTCTTTTTCAATTCTGAACTATCTTCACCAATAATCTAATAAATAAATAAATTTAAGTTTCATGATGATTCTTTTTTTTTTTTTTTTTTTTGATCAATAGAAATGACATGACTTTACCTGGGAATATAATTTATACAATGGTTCCAAAATAAAGTGAACAAAGGAACGTTTACTACCTGCACCTTCAGCTGCACGATGGAAAGATCCTTTTTCAGGATTAAAAAAGACTTCACCCCATAATCGTTTAGCAAATTCTGCAGTATCAAATTCTGCCTCTGTATAATATAATATAAAATTTGAGTATTTATTTCACATATAAACATCCCTCTCTCCCCAAAACCACAGTGAATAATCTTTCCTCTTTTTTTTTTTAAAAAAGACGAAAAAAAAAAAGAAACATACCATATGAATCACTATACAATTGAGCAAATGATTTTAAAGAGAAACACCAACCCGTTTGACTAGAAGCAAAACAAACATTGCCTAATTCAGGTGATAAACGAATATTTTCACCACCAGGTGTAGATCTAATTTATATATACATAAAAAAAAATATATATCATAAATATAAATATAAATATATTCCATCTCTTCTCTTGTTATTCAATTGAGTTAGATAAAGGGGGCGGGGGAAGTTTAACTTACTTGATAATAGAATTGACTTCTTCAATTGTATGACGTAACTTAAAATAACCATCGGTAGGAGGTAATTTTAATTCAAGCATAAGTCGATCTACTTTATTAACAACTAAAGTCATTGCAATTTTTTCACGAATACAATGTTTAATAATTTGTTCTGTATTCACCATAACCTAAAAAGACAAAAAAAAAAAAAAAAGAAAAAGGTCAATCAACTTTTAAATCCAAAGAAAAAAAAATATCAACCAGTTATTTCTTTTACCCCTTCAACAACATCGACCACAATAACAGCACCATCAGCTAATCGTGTAGCAGCAGCAACTTCATCAATAAAATTGGTATGACCTATATTATTTAAAAAAAAATTATAAGCAAATTTCTCTTCCTTTCCAAAGTCCAAAGCTATATATATGTTTAATAATTACCAGGAGTATCGAGAACATTCAATAAATATGATTTATCATTTATATCTTGCATAACCATTGTCATTGGCATACTTTTAATACTAACACCTCGTTCACGTTCTAATGTATGTGTATCAGTATATCGTTCCTGGATTAAAATTATAAATCACCACAAAAAATATATATATCGTTTTAATTATTTTAATCGTAAAAAAATAAATAAATAGTTGAGTTTTATGTTGTAAATGTAAAAAAAAAAAAAAAAAAAAGTTACCGGTTCATCGACGTTCACTGGTAAATGATGTGTTTCTGATACAAGCATATCGACAAAAGATGTTTTTCCATGATGAAGATGACCCACAATAGCAATATTACGAACAAGATCAGGAAAATTCATCATATCTGTCATAAATCTGTTAAAAGAATTTTTAATATTTGATGAACATAGAAAAAAAAAAAGAAAAACAGATATACACACACACACACACACACACACAAATCACCTTTCAAAACTTACTCTTTACTGAATCGCGTTTCGGGTAGATCTTTTTCGGTTAATAAGAATTTACGCACTTTAACAGGTGCAATGATGGGTTCTGTTAATGGTTGTGTATCTTCTTCTTGTACAAGTGCTTCTACGTCTGGTCCATATACTTCTTCAGCAGAAGGATAATATTTTTTATCTTCATGTAAAACAATTTGATTTTGAGGAATATCTAAAGAAAATGGAATCCATTTATTTATTTTTTTGGTTAGATTGAGTGGTTTTTTTTTGTTATCTTCAATGGGGGGGGTTTTTTTTACATTGAATTAAATAAATAAATAAAAAAGCTCACCATCGATTTGCATTAATGCTGATTCTTCAACGATTTCTTCGCGTTCTTGTTCATCGCCACTACCTTGAATAGGTGTGGTTTCAAATCCACCTACTCGTTCTTCTTCTTCTTGTTGTTGTTGTTCTTCTTCTTCATCATATCCTAGATCTTCATCCTCATCCTCTAGATCAGGACCAATGTAGTTACCGAATTCGTCATAAAGTTGATCATCCATTGTTTTAAAGGGAAAAAAAAAGTTAGCGGAAGATCGCGTGTCGAAATAAAAAAAAAAAAAAAGAGAGAGAGAAGAAAGTCTATAAAGGTAGACTTTGATATTGAAAGCCTAGAGGCTGTTTTGTGACAGTTAAAAATATCCTTGCGGGATTTCGAATTTTTGTTGAATTAAAGTCAAATGGATATCCTATAACCCCATCCACACCCACTCACCCACTTTTATTCAATTCGATACATAGTAATCTTTTAAGTCAGTCAATAATAATAATAATAATAATAAATTATATTTATATATTATTTATAATATGTACATTAAAATAAAGTATTAAGAGAATACAAAGAAATATGGAGGATGAAGAAGAAGGATATATAAATGAAATGATTATTATGAACTACTTTCGGATAAATGTTGTTGTTGTTGTTCTGATCGAAGTACACCACTTACAGTAAGTTGTGTTGCCATGTAAACACCTTTAGCATTTAATAATTGTCGAAAAATTTCAGATAAATTATTTATTTCATTATTTTCTATACCTAATTAAAAAATTTTAAAAAATAAATTATCAAATTATATTAAGATTAGAAAGATAGAAATTCATTTTACTTACCATTCATTTGAATAGATACTTCAGGTTTCACTAATTCACATAAATTGGTGATATTACTAATTTTATCAGTCAATTCCATTCCATTTCTCCATGTCAATACGACTTCTAATGATTTATCCATTAAATCATCACTATATCAGATAAATTGTATTATCAGTGAGTCATTTTTATTGTCACATGGTACTAATTACATATATAAAAAAGACGTACTTGACGTGTTTAAATTTCAATTGATCCAATTCTACTTGTTCTACCGAAATAGATTGAGAGTCATAAAAATCTTTAAGTCTTTGAAACGTTGATTTTCTTTCATAATCGAGTTTTGCATAATGTATTAATAATCGAAAAAATCCTAAAAGATCACATTCCCGTTTGATTCTATTTAAACAAAAACAAAAACAAAAAAAGATCAATCTATTTTACTTGATATAAAACCTATTCACTTAAGACTAAATAAGAATTAACTTACAATTCTAATAATGGATTTGTATCGACTTGCATATCTACACTGACAGTAAATGATAATGTTTGTATTAAAAGTTTAGATTCAAGAACCTCGAAATAAACTGTAAAGGCTTGATCATATACAGTTCCTATTAATTCACATCGTCGTACATTATCTATTATTAAATTCAAAAAAAAACCCCCCCATTAATATATTCCTACTTTACAATCCTATGTATTCTATGTATATGTTACTTTACCAGTATTATCATTATCATCATTATTAATACTTTTTATTATTTCATTATTTGTTCGTGTTAGTTTTATATGTGAATAATCAATTTGTTCCAACACCTAATAAAAAATATTATTAAAAAATTTTAAATACTATTCGAGTTCTATTCTTAGTTTTGTTCTGATAATTTACCTTTGGATTATTCAATACTTTTTCACGAATTTCACTATGGGGTTGTACGAAATTTCCTCCAGATAAATCAGCAGCATTAGTAGGTAATGGCGCACTTCCAATATGAATTAAATAATCACTATATAAAAAAAAAGGTATAAATTATATATTTCTTTTTCTTATTTTTTTTTTTATTTATTAACTTACAATATCACTTCCATATCATTTATATCATCATCCTCATTATATACTTGATGTTCTAATTCCATAGCATCTGCACGTTCTTCTGGTGTCATTTTAGATAAACCAGCTTCATATTCTCTTCTTTTTTTACGTTGTTCTAATTTTTCACGTAATTTTTCAACTTCTTTTTCAGCAGCTTTTACTTTTAATTCTAAAGTTCCATATTCAGCTTCTAAAGACAAGTCAATTTCATCTTGATTTTGTCCCTATAAATTAAATAACCACCACAACCAAAAAAAAAAAAAAAAAAAAGGTAAGAGAATATGTAATTAAGTATTTGAAAAAAAAAAGGTTTCTCTTTTTTTTAACATTGTTTTTTTTTTATTACATACAATATCTCTTTCAATTTGACGATTGATGGCACTTTCTTGAGCTTCACGTAATTTTTCTTGAAATCGATCGTTGGTTGTTCGATAATCAAAAGGAAATTCTTCAGATCCATTATCGGATTCAGTCATTTTTGAATTAAAAGGAGTATTATAAAGAAAAGGAAAAAAAAAAAAGATAAAAGTGTAATTCAAAAAAAAACCCAGCGCGATATTTTCTGGAAGACAAAAGAGACGCGAAATTGGGGATATCGCGTTATCATTTTACTCATAAGCAATATCCATGTACATTTATTGCTATTTTAGATTCTAGGGGAAGAAATTTTCTTGATGATGTAAAATACAGATATATAGATTACTATAGTAACGCATGGTTGTTGTCATGGCGTTATTTCGCTATTTTCTTTATCCCACTAACGTTCATGTCCAATCAAACAAAAAAAAATACAATAACAAATGTCGTGTCATATATACAGTTTTACCCGACTACGTACGTATGAGTAAATACAGGCTGTATCATATTGTATTTTATTTACATAGTATAATCTCTATATTATTTGTCGTTCTTTTTCTTTTTGACTCACTTTCTATTAATATCCTTTTGTTATCAGTACTTAATGATTGGTTATACTAGTTTATAACCAATTCTTTCTTTTTTTAAAAAAAAAATTCCTTTACAGTGAATTTAAATATACGTATTTCAAAAGTAAATAGTACAAGTATACATGTAGCGTATTTAGACGTTCGACTTGATGCTTCATTAACAACTAGTGAATAAGACGGTAAAAAAAAAAAGACTTACTACGATGAAGTACTAGTAGATAATGCCACAATAAGTAGATTATTGAATACTATATTCAGTGTATAATTTAAAGACTGGTTTAGATGATCAATCTAAAAATACTTTATTCTAGATACTTTTAGTAAAAGAATAACAAAGTAAAAAAGAAACGTAGCAACGTGAGGGCATGAAGCAACATATGATTGTTGTACGTATCTTTTCAAAAGCTTTTCTCAATGAAAAATTATTACATCCAGGATGTAGCGGTTTATATCATGACAGTAAATGACTTGAGTTGACCAATGCATGTATGACCAAGTAAGCATGCCAAGCCATGTTAAAAAAAAAAAAGGAATTATCAATCAAACATACACAGACATTTAGCTTTTTCCTCCACAGAACAATTATTTATCTGTGTTCGATTCATAATACTATGATGATGTATGTATCAAAGCAACCATTATAATCGAATTATTAATGTCGCTACGTATTATAAAGAATCAGGAGATAAACACAACAGTTTTTAAAATCAAGTTACCGTCAATGTTTATGAGTAAAAAATTCAAACAGTTTTTCTTGTGTAACAAAAACAAAACAAAAAATGTATCATAGTAAAGTTATAATACATAATAATAATAATGAGGATCAAGCATAATTACCAAGAAGGAAGACTTTATGACGCAGGAAACTTGTTAAGATTCATAGAATTGTTGACAGAAAAAAAAAATTATAAGGGAAAAAAAAAAAAAAAAAACATGCTTCCCAGAAAGGCAATCCCCATGAATGGAAAATCTTCTTTTGGACCAGGTTTTTACAAACCAAAATAATAATAATAATAATACCAACAACAACAACAACAACAACAGATAATAAATCTCTTTCTCTTTCTCTTTTTTTTCCTTTTCTTTTTTTTCGATTTGTAATAAAATCAACCAACAAGTAACTTTTTTTTTTAATATTCTATATGAAATAATATTCACTCAATCCACTCTCATCACCAAAAAAAAAAAAAAAAAGGCCGATAATTTTTTATATTATCCATCCAAACACTATTATATCTTACGACAACAACAATACCTATATATATATATATATAAATATATACATATTCATGCCAGTCAATTCTACTATTGGGTTTGCAAGATATCAACAACAAGATACTTCCGGAAGACCTACCAATGATCTTGCTTCTATCATTTTATTTTTCTCGGTCATATTTATCATTTTATTATCAGTTATTTTCTATCTTTGGATTACACGATGGCATAAAGTACCAGCTCAACAACGTCGAGAAGAACAAGTGGAAGATCAAAAAGAAATTGATCAATTAGTTCAAAATTTAAAAGATCAAGTGAAAACAATCTTTCGAATACCTATTGTCAATATGATTTATATTCTTTTCACCAAAAAACAACATCAACAATCTCATGAACATCGTAAAGTGTATGCTTATAAACTTTATCATCTCTTTTCACTTGTTTGTATTATTGTTATGTTGGTTTCTTTTATTGTTCTTATTGGTACCGTCGCCTCTTCATCATCCCAAACCAACCAAGGTCCATCTTCTTTTATTCTTCAAACATTTTTATTTGTATTTGTCCTTTGTGTCAATTTATACTTGATTACGCGTCAACGGTGTTATTACAAGGAACGAAAAGAATTATTTGGTAGTGACGATGCTCATATGCATGCTGTTTATAAAACACGATTCAAAGATTGGGATTCTAAAATGTGGACAAACTGGGTACAAATTGCCATTCTCATTATTGAATTTTTTCAATTGTTGGTTTTTCCACTCAGGGACCTTATTACTGTCAACTTGTTTAATACTAATGACAACAACGACACGAGTAATAATAATAATACTAATGATAACAACAATGAAGAACATGGAAATTTTTTTGATTTGGTGACTATTGTAATGAATGCAGGAGGATTTATGCCTGATATGCGTACACCTACTTGGTATACATATTCTGTTTGGACTGTATTTACAACTTCTGTGCTTGGTTTATTCATTGCAGTGATAGTACATTGTATAAATATTTGGCGACCTTATAAAATCCCGACACGATGGGTTCACTGGTGTATTCCTGTTACAGTAAGTTCCGCTCTTTAATTTGCCCATAATCTTTTTTTTTTCATCATTCCATTATATAAAACTAACTTATAAATTTAGACTCTTTTGTATATACCTGTACTTGTAAGTTATTATTATTAATATCTGTTTTAAAAGAAGACCTTTTCATTGACATTTTTTTTAATATACTGTATATATATATATATATATTATTATTATTATTATTATTATTCAAGACAACATTTGTAAGTTCTGCAGCTTGTCAAACACTGAATGTACCAAGTAATGAATTTTCAAATACTTTACGTTGTCATTCATCCGATATATCACAACAACTTTATCTTTGGACTTCTTTAGGAGGATATATTATTGCTTATTTTCTTTTAACTATCTTTTTAACAAGTTATGAAAGAATACCTAAGCATAATGAAATTGCATTTAAATCAATTAGTGTTGCTTTTATAAAAAATATGGGTAAATTATTATTATTATTTTTGAAATGTTTTTAAGATTATCTTATCTCTCTTTTAATATATATAAAAAAAATATAAAATATAGGTCTTTTTCTTGCTATTGTTTATTTATTAGTAGAAACAACAAGTCAAAAAAATAGAATGCGAGCTATTTTATCTATTATGATTTTATTAACCATGATATGTTATAATATAAAAGCAAGACCCTGTTACGTTGATAAGGTAAATTGCTATTTTTTTTAATGAATTGTTATTTATTATTAACAAAATAATATATATATACATATATATATACATATATATATATAATAGATCAATTATTTTCGAACAGCTTCATTCAGTTGTATATTATGGACTTCTGTTTTAGTTGCAGTTTTAAGTGATACAAATGCAGCAGCCATTTTAGGTCCTTTAACTGTACTTTGTATTATTATTGGTGGATGGGGGTTGATTATTATTATTTTTCTCTTAATCTATTTTACTTATTATAAACAACCATCAGATTATTGTGAAGATGAATATCCTCCTCTTCCTCCTACTACAATAGCTACTAATACAACAATGCTTTCATCTCCTTATTATAATAATAATAATATGTTTTATGATTCAAGAAGTAAAAGATCAAAAGAAGAAAATTATCTTGATGGTGATGCAAGAAGAAATACAATGTTATGGTCTCCAACGCATCAACAAGGTACATCCAATGATCCTAGAATGATACCATTGGAACCAGTAGTAGAAGAAACAAGTAATATATCTAGTTATCAAAGTACAACGCGTCATACACAAAAACAACAACAACCAGGAGAAGGATTATTTGGATGGGCAACAAAATGGTGGATAGGATCATCATCATTAGCATCAAGAAAGTAATACCTTTAATTTTTTCCTTTTCAATACACACACACACACACACACACACACGACATAACATATATTATAAAACACATATAACAATTTGTAAATAATTTGCACTGAAACAAAATAACATTATATACCAGCATTGATATCAAATATATACCTGATCTTTTCATTTTTTCATTCACAAATCTTTTTCTTTTTTCCCTTACACATAAAAAATACTTGAATGAACCTGAATATTGATTACTAATCAATACCGTATCATTTATCATGTACCGCAGTAATTATAACTTAAAAGTTAATTGAGGGGGGGAGAATCTAAAGTTTCTATTTTGTGTAACAAGGATATTTTTATATAAAAAAAACAGGGGGCTCAGATTTCTCCTTTCTATTCAAGATAAAAACAAATGAGTATTATTACTTTAGCTGATGATTATATAATTCGTTTAGTAAAAGAACAAGATTTATCATTTATTCTTGATATTTTTAATGAATGTGTTCTCGATCAATCTACTTTACTTTATTATGAAACAGTAACATTGGATTATATTAAAGAATGGTATCAATTATGTCATTCAAAAGGATATCCAGCTATTGTTATTTGCAATAAGATAACAGATCAACCTATTGCTTATGCTTATTTAACTAGTGCATATCCATACCCTGTCTTTAATTTGTAAGTTTATTTATTTTATACTTGAGAGAAATCATTTTGAGTATGTGTATCAACATTGACTTTTTTTGTATAATAAATCAACACTACATAGAACAACCATGCTTGCTATTTATATTAGTTCAGCTCATCGTCGACGTGGTTTAGGTCGTGTACTTGTTTCTGAATTACTAAATATGGCAAAAGAACAAAAATTTAAAAATGTTATTGGTAAACTCTCTTCTTCTCTTGAATATGTATTATAAAACGACGAAAAATAGAACAAAAAAATATTGACTTCATGTAAAATATATAATAATAGTTTATATAGCATCAACAAATACAGCTTCTGTTAAATTATTTGAATCATTTAAATTTCAATATTGTGGTAAAATGGAATATTGGGCTTATAACTTTGGTCGATTTATTGATGGTTTAACCTTTCAATATATTATTCAAGAAACAAATGTACAAAATCAAGAACGTCCTACATTTGAACCATTTCAAGAAGAATCATATAAATTTATTAATTAACATCAAAATAAATACATTCTTTTTAATATATTTATCTACTTTGATAATAACATTACACATATGTAACCTTTTTATCTAAATGTATATATAATAAACTGGCTCAATTATATATAATATTTCTTCGACTCCTCTACGTAAGGCCATGATTTTTTTTTTTTTTTAAAAAAAAAGGTAATCTAAAAAAGTGTATATAATATATTGATATACTAAAATAAATCATGCGAATTCAATAATAAAACGAATCTGACCGTGATACTGTATACTACAGTACATCAATAAAGTTACTTAGAATATGTTACTCTCAACTTGTACAAAAGTCTTGCAAACCGGATCGAACTTGTTGGTTCATAGCGTCATTTGCTTTTTCTTTTATTTTTACGTAATGACTTTCCATGTATAGTACAGCATCTAATGAAGTGAGCCCGAACTTTTTGAAGAAGCGCTCCTGTATCAAACAGGTACGCATGAACCGGGATATCTACTTCCATCACGTCCATGAACTCCGCTTCATATGAGAACAATGAAATGATAAGAATACCATAATTATAAATTTGTTTATAAAATGCTAAATCAAAACAATCACCTCTTTGTCACGTTCTTCTCATTTTTTATTATTTTTACTTTACTGTATCAATTCTGATCTAAAAAAACAAATCTTACTATAAACTTGGTTTTAGTCTATAACAACTACCATGAATCAAGAAAATCAACACCAAGACTCTTTTGACTTTTTGCCTGATCTTCCTAATGAGCTTTTCCTTACTACCTTTTCAGCTCTCCATTTTCCTCAATTTATTCAATGTCTCGATGTAGGCCGTTACTGGTGCAATCAACTAAGAACGTTGTCTGCGTGAAGATGAAAGACGTCTTTTTCCAACAAACACCCTTGCCCCAAAATCTCAGCAACATTGAAGAACGGCCCTTGGTTCGACGGTGGCTTCATGGATTGCCTATGAGAATTGATTTCTTTTTAACCTATTATCTGTATATTTTACAGGCGGTAGCAGCTGTTAACTATGTCGGTTGCTCCTCTATCTGCCAACATACTAATTGTTGCACATACTTTTTACAAAGTATAAGTAAATAAATCCAAGTTTGTGTGTAGCATCATGCCTTTGTTAAAATTAACAATATTTTTTCTTTAGGTCATTTAAGATTATCAAAAAAAGCTTCTTTTCCATACAAAAGCAACATCGAAAAACCTACCGAATATTGTGATGTCACTGGCAATGGTGTATTTTACATCATTGATTACAGTAAAACCCCGTTTTTTGCACCCCCGTTTTTGCACAACCCCTCTTTTTGCACACCTTTTAGGAAAAATCCCACTCTGATTTTACTATGTTTTCGACCCCACTTTTTGCACACCCCCGGTTTTTGCACTACTTTCAAGCCAAATCCCACCTGTGCAAAAAACGGGGTTTAACTGTATCGGCCGTCATTGTCAAACTGAAACAGCAGGTATGTAATGTTTTTTTATCCTAAACTAATTTAAGTAACTAAAAAACGTCGATTAACACATGTGATATGTATTTTTTCTATTAAACTTTACCACATTACGCAACCTTCTTTTACAACAAACTACATTCTCTTCTGACAACCCTCACATCTTTTCAATCTGATCCAACAAATACCACTTTACGTAACTTACATCTTCGCCGAATATACATTTTCACCTATCTTCTTCATCTACGCAACCTAATTTCTTTTATTACCAGACTCACAACGTCCCTTGATCTCCATATGAAATTTTCTTGGTGGCATGCCAGTGATTGGGAGCAGGAATACCAACATAGGAGCCAAAGGATGGTGGGCGGGATTTCCCTAAACCAATAACAATAATACCTGAAGCACGTGAATAAGTACAACGGCTATATAGTCTGTATAATACAAGTGATGGACATGGAGTACTCGAAGATTATCTTCAAAAACGATTGGGCGTACCAATGTTGCGAAAGAAAGGTCAAAAGGCACCGGAATTTTTATATTGGGAGGACATGTTTCGAAATCATGTTGCCGATATTATTGAACGTGTCATACATCATTACAGTTCTTTACGATATCCGGCAATGATGCTATAGGGCGTCCATTATGTCACGATCTTCATATCCTACAACATCCACTTCAAGTGATCTTCGTCGACTACGACATACACACTCCCCAGGCACCAGTAATCAACATAAATTACCTCAATGGAATTTCTCCATATACGCGTGCCTTGGGGAGAGATCGACAAACTGGCGTCGCAATAAACATTTTCGCTCCTTTCATTGCCCAGTGCCAACAACTACATGTTGTATACTGGGAACAGCACGTCACTGAGGTAATTTTGGCTACTTTAGCTGAAATTCCTTATTTACAAATCATTCACTTCGATCTCTACCATCACCCACATTCACCCCGATTCACGCACTCGTTACAAACCTTTTTCCAAGACACCATTTTTAACCAACTTACCAAATTCTTTCCTTCTTCATGCTCGTCCTCGTCTCATAAATCCATATACCGAACATATCATTTATACCCGCTTCCCAACTGCCATATTTACATCTCCCATCGATAAAATCAATCATTTATGAATAAAAAAACATTTTCTTTTTTAATATAGTAATGTAAATAGTATATAACCAAAAATGATTTTGTCATTTTTTTATATCAAGGGTTTTGAGAGTAGTTTATATATCGAAGAAAGAAGTAGGGATTCGTTTGACGAAAATAAATATATTTCTTTACACAAATTGCTGAAACCTTCTATATAATAATGTAAACATAGGATAAACTGCTATATTTAATAAACAGTGAACATTACATCATAAGCTCTTATGAAAATTCGAAAATTTGTTCTTTCTTTCCTTGCACAAACTATAAACACGCCAAAGCTATTAGTTTTAATTAATAACATCAGTTCTTTTATGTGATATTCTGCTCTTCCATATACCTCTTACCGTGGTTGTTTACATTATTTCGCGTACGTTTGCTTGAGTTGGTCATTTTTAGAAAAAAAGACTGTAGAAGAAGGGATAGTGTATCGAGAATAAGAAGTCATCACATACGTAATTTAATAACCTCTTTTTTAAAGAAAAAAAAAATATTGAAATTCATTAGAAACCATTACAATTAATATATATATATGAAAAAGAATGTGTTACTTATCTCATGTTATTTCTTCATTCGTTTGTTAAAGTATTAATTGATAAAGTTCTGAAGGCCTACATTCAGATTACTCTTTTTTACGCAGCTTGCTTAAACCATTTCCAAACTATAGCCTGTAGACGAAGCAGTTCAGAGCCGGTGGGTGACTCAAGACTTCTTGCAAAGAGATCAACTAATACTTTAATGCTTTCTCCTTCTTACTCTTGTCGTATTAATTAATAAAGTTCTGAAGGCCTACATTCAGATTACTCTTTTTTACGCAGCTTGCTTAAACCATTTCCAAACTATAGCCTGTAGACGAAGCAGTTCAGAGCCGGTGGGTGACTCAAGACTTCTTGCAAAGAGATCAACTAACACAAAAAAGGAGAGAGCACAAAGAGAAAATAAAAAATCGTTGCGTAATTTTTTTGTGTATATATATAATAGGGTGAACAGATATTCGCAGCGGATTCTGAAAGTAGCCAATCAAAGAAGAAATCGCTTGGAAGAACTTCGAGACCCTCTCGCTGTAAGATGAGATTTTCTTAAAAAAATGATAGTAAAAATAATCATCTAATGTATTTTTTTATATATAAATCCATGAATACCTATATAGACTCATAACAATATAGTTTTAAACATAGAATATCTTTATACTTAAAAATATATATATTTTTTATACAAATATTCGTACACTGACCAATCAGAATCGCTCCTCACAAATATTTGAAAATCTGGTGAATTTCGGTGCGGATACCGGATACCAGATGGGCCCACTGAAGCCAATCAGAGATGAATTTAATAAAACTAATAGTCTGGGCCAATAAGAACTCGATTTAATAAAAATCTGTTGTTATGCCTGGAGTCTATACATATGATTAATTTTTTTTAGAGAGCGAAAAGGTTGTGGGTGCCTCCATAATGTATTTAAAATATCTTTTGTTTTAAATGCTTCATCTTTCCCACCTCTACTTATTCAACGCTATTTAACTCCATTCACCTTCATACAACTACATTCAACCATATTCAAGCGCATTGAATAATTCTGTTTTTTTTTTTTTTTTTTTTTTTTTTTTTTTTTTTTTTTTTTTTTTTTTTCCAAAATGGAGGGAAATTTCAACCACAACAAAAAAGAGGTCGACCTTCCGGTCAAAAGAACGCTCAAGGAGGCACAACGCCAGACGTCTAAAAAAGTGGATAGCGAACAAAAAAGAATCATTCATCTCTGTTAAAACGACTGTCAATAAAAATGAAAATTATAATTCATCATCATCAAACTCTTCTATTAATAGTACAGTAACGTTTGTACAGGAAGAACCAACATCATTATTAGAGGAGGATGATTATGTACCTACCACTTGATGAAAAAAAAAGTTTGACACCATGGTTCCTTCAGCCGAGAAGATCAATACGTTGTATCTGATAAAGATGATATTCTTGATAAAGATTGTAATGATAAAGATGAAGAAGAAGATAGTAATAGACACAAGAAGGCACTGAAGATATCACTGACACCACGTCCCAAGCAGCCCACTATCATAATGCTAATAACACTGTTGACGATCATAACACTACAGAAGAAAATATAAATGAATTAAGCGCTAGTCCAGCATTAGATAATGTAGTTCTTGATAATTATAGATTGCACCATAACATTGATGTATGTATATTCAATGGTTAAAAAAATGATTGTATGTAAACTGATTCATTAGCATGTTTTAGGTGGGAACAATGAACAGACGTGATAAAATCCACAAAGGACATTATGAGCTATGGCTCACGCGACACATAAATGATTTACGTCTACAACTTGGATTACCAGCCATTTATAATGAACCAGGGGTATATAAATACGCCCTTCATCTTGCTGACTGATGAAGGCTTTGGAATTTCTACCCTACTTCGGTCACTTATGGATCTTTATAACATCCGTGCAGCAGACAATTCATTATTATGCACAAGAAATAGGACATTTTTATCCGACTTAGCTTCATTGATTATCTTACATAGCTCTACAGCACATATAGGTCGATCACAATATAGATTTATGGCTCAACGTCAAGGTACTGCTCATGATATTATTCCTGTACAAACCCAGGTTGAACGCAGCAAATACAACTCGCTCATTCTACAACATTTTCCTCAACAACTACAACGTAACCAACAAACTGATTTTGACAAGTTTTCAAAGTTATGGTCAGCTTTTGTTGACGGAAGATATATTTTTATAGAGCACCTGAACATTTACGTAGTTGCTATGACAAATGGTGTGGGTGCTGGGGTGTGCATGTAACGAAAAATAGCTATAAAGAACTAATCGAAACTTTGCTCTCCATCAAGAAAGCGCAAAAGCACAAAACCCAGCTGCTCTTAAAATACCTCAGCTTTAAGCTATTACTGATGAAGCAACTGATTCTTCTTCATCATCATCACAACCATCAACAGAAGAAGAGACAAGCAACACTGAACACGTTAATTGCACTGCCATATCATCTTCAAACGAAATAATACGTAATAATAATACAACAAATACAATCGAATCAACAATATTTTATAACCCATATATACCACAACAATCGCTTGATCCGCCATTTTCGTTTACATATGCTGCTCCTTCTTCAAGTACTAGTACCTTTGATGGTTTACGTGCACCACCACATGTGAGACATTGTAAAACATGTCATAGTAATACTTGTGTTGGCAGAACAGGACGAGGAACATGCCCTCTTTTAAATAATAACAACCAATGAATCTAATTTTCCAAACTGAACAAACGGGTACATATAAACTTATACGACACAACCATTAATATTACATACCATTATTATTATTATTATTATTTATCATATATTATATATATCGCTTCTTTTTTTTTGATAAAAAACGCCATATAGCTACATAATAGGAGAGTTTTAATATAATCAGTCTTTAAAAATTGGCCTCAGCTTCGCTTCGGCCAATTTTCAAAACAATTAAATCCGTCGACCCCACTTATGGTGCCCGAGCCTGAATTTCAATATCTGCAAAATTTTGATGTTTGACACACCCTAATATAAGCGAAAATTATTATTTTGATGAGGAAAGGTTGTATCTTTTGTATAGGCTGAAATCACACACAGTAAACACAAAATGAATAAAATCAAGTCTTGTACTGTATACACTCAGATTATATATTTGTTACTGGTTTGCTTCGTTTAATACTGTAAATTATGAATTTTAATGAATCACGGTCATTGTTGCTTGTAAAAAGAAGTAAAAAAAAAAGAGAAGATAAGTTGCTGTACTGGTGATTATGTTCTTTGCAATTATTACACCAGCTAAACCAGAAACAGCGAGTGAAGTCATTACTAGTGTAAGCATCATGACATCTCTGGTTACTCTTTTATGGTATGAAAGAAAATAAGACTATATATATCAACTTCCAAATTCAAATACTTCGTGATATATCTTTCAGACTTTATTATACCAATTCTTATAATATACTTTTGAGCTATACAGCTATTATCATAATATAATAATATAAATACAAATACAAATAAGATGGTGTTCTTTTTATGATTAAACGTTTTTGAATGCAATTTGAATAAGAATATAAGAGGGGGGTAGTTTGAAAGAGATTTGCTTCTTTTATGGTACGTGTAATTGTTGAAAGATAACTATCAAGGTAGAATATAGAGTGTATAGCTGGTTTTGTTGTATATTATATATTATATATGAGTATATGTTTGTACGTATATTTTGGATGCCGATGGATCAAGTAAAAATAACATTGGGTTGCTGTTGTTGTTGCTAAACACTGGTATAAGAAAAATGTATTTATCAACCATAATGCACAAAGCATAATCGTCTGTTTGATTTTGTTTTATTGATAGCATGCAGATACTGCGGTGTATCCAATGTTTCTCTGTGATTTTCTTGCCAAAAGACTTGATTTAATGATTCTTGGATTGATTTGAATACTTTGTAAATTGTGTAATAAGAGCTAACATCATCGATGAAAGACTTTACATCACTAATTGTACGAGGAAAACTAATTTGTGCTAGTTCAATACACGTATAAGTGGCTTCTGGTTCTAATGACACCACGAAAAAAGTGACAACTTCGCCTTCAAGATTAAAAAAGAAAGAGAAGAAAAAACAAGATCAATTTAGAATATTAACATCTTCGTATCGTCGTAATAAAAAAGTATTAAATTGAAAGCGGATAATACATTAGACATACCAACAATTTGAAATGTAATGACATGATTTAACTTGTAAGCGTCAATACAATCTTTTCCGAATACTGCAAGTCGTACCAAGTCAACACCTTTCCCATGATTATCTGTATTGGCCGCCTTAGCTTCACCATATCCGACACACTTTGAGTACTGAACCCCTTTAACTTCCGAAACCATGGCATCGGGCCGTTGTGTTCTGGTAGTTCGGCATTTTCTAACATCAGCATTTATTTCAGGCCTATTTACTCAGTTAGTAACTGTATGCTGTATCAAGTATTTTGTTGTTATTAGTATTTGTCAAAATAAAAACTTACCAGCGAAGACGACATGAGCTTGAGCTAATAAACGGACGAAGCACTGGATCAATAATGTTGTGAATTAAATCATGCTCTTTAATATCTTGCAAAGGTTGATCAGGAAATTCTTCGACTCTAAGTGTTTATAAATGATGATAAGTATTACTGAATAAAGTAGAGCTAAATAAAATGTTTCTTGTTCAGTTAAAAAGCACTTACATATTCTGTAAACATCTTAGTACTCCATACTCAAATGATCCTAATTTTTGGGCCATCATCTTGCCATGTAGATCTTCAAGAATCCTATCTCGTTTAAACCCTGCTCGTTTCAGATCCTGTCAAATAATAAGTTGAAAATGTTTGTTAATGAGTGTAGTATTAGTAATAGTTAACGTAGTAGTAGTGGGAAAGATGATTCTTTTTCAAAATAGAAATAATGCTGTTTACTACCTTATTTATATCCTTCAATTCTGATATAAACTCTTTATTATCATACTCAGCGTTGAATTTATCCATAAAGTCATTGTATGTTTTATTTAATACATCCTCATCCATTGTTTTTAATTGTAAATCAACATGTCTTTGTTTCAATAATAAAACGTGTGTCAAAGCACTATAAAAGTATGATAAATCATGAGATAATAGTGTAAGTCATTATATCGTTAAGATGAATACCAAAAACATAGGACTCACAGAATTTCATGTGTGTTGGATTCAAATGTCAACATATTATTCAATCCTTGTTTAAAAACTTCCTCCTTATATTTATGAAATCCTTGGGTCAGTTTACTTTTTCCATGATTCGGTAAATCTTTTGGTACTGGACCAATATTGATTGTTTTAGTTGTTGTAAGAGCAGGATATCCATTATCTAAGATTAAACACTGAATGAATTTATTAGCAACAAAAAAACTGGTTATTTTCAAAAATTTAAAAGGAACAGCGACTACTTACCTCTCTTTCTTCTTCTTCTACTTCTTCGTCTATAACTGATTCGATTTCTTCAATACTTGGATTATAATTACCATCTACTATTCTCATAACATCATTATTGCTTGTCTCTTGTTCTTCCTGATTAGTTTGAATTTTTTCAGTCTCTTTTTCTACGTCTTGTTGAATCTTTACAATACATTAATTAATATAAGACCATCAAAGTTAGTTATTACGTTATGTAGTACTTTTGTTATTTTTTTTGTTTAACCAATCTACTCTGTTATTTCATACCTCCTTAGCGAATTCTTCAGCACCCTTTCTTGAAAGAATAGCACCAGTTGTTTGTCCGGCAATTATTGCTCGTTCTTTTTCTTTGTTCAAGTTGACGACTAAGAGTTTTGCATTATATAGTTGTTGTACATCTGCTTTTATAAGAGGAGCATTATAGTAAACATGTAGTCGAGACGCATAATTTCTAAGAGCAGAAGCGCTTTTATCTTCCTTGAGCATGTTTAGAGTTGAAAGCAATACGTTGTGGAATTCATTACCATTCTTTAGCGTAGCAATGGATTCAGAAAAGTAACTTTTAAGAACTTCTTTAATATTTGACCATTTTTTGGCAGGTACAGTTAAAAGTCCATTCAGAACATCCAAGTTCATGCGTAGCTTCTGTGGTAAATAATAGTCACCAGGCAAACCACTTAAAAAAGGCTTATATACGTGGGTATCCAAGTCGAACTTGTTTTTGTTGCTTTTTGGACAAGTTATTACAATCTTTTGTAGACCGTTTACGTTTGTTTTGTTCAGGCATTTTTAGTAAATTAAGAAGAAAAAGCGGGTAGTTTGGCGAAGAAAAAAGGTAAAGAAAATCGTTAGATTTTACAACAACACTTTTATACTTGTATACTACTACAAAAATATATTGGTCCTTTGATCAAATTTAAGATTACGCTCAAAATAGAAAGATACTGATAAATTCTGTAAATGAGCTCTGAGTTTTTTTTTTTTTTTGTTTTGTTTTGTTTTGTTTTGTTTTGTTTTGTTTTGTTTTTTTTTTTTTTCAATGCAGTCATGACGCACTTCTCTCTTCTTTGTTCCTTTTGTTGTATTTAACCTTAGAGCACCGCATGAAAATCAACTATCACGTTGTTTTTAATCAACATGAAGCTGGAATATCAGCAGCACCCAAATTTGGTAATTTCATAAGATCTTATAATTACTAGTAAAACTCTTTTATATTCATTCCCATTAACTCATTTTGTTTTGTTTTGTTTTGTTTTTGTTTGTTTGTCTGTTTTTTTGCATGAAAAAAAACATACAGTACTTTCCCGCTGAGCTGGTTCACGAAAATCTGTACAAGCTTAAAGGATAAACTATTATATCTATTTGCACATTCCTTATAATTTTACGCATGTAGATACACTAATTAAACCTGTTGTATGTGGCCCGATGACACTTTTTCTGTATAATATTTACTAGTAGAGCTCTTTTTTTTAAGAGATTCACTAAAGTATTAAGTGCTTTTTATTGTGGCTTATTGTAAAAAATGGAAAAATCGTATATATTATTTATTGTAGAGCACCATTAACCCGCTTATGTTATATAATGGTAATTCATTTTTGATTAATCGCTTGGCATCATAGTATGTTAGCATGATAAACTACTAATGTATCATGCTTTTCCTTCTCTTCTTTTAGTTGCTATGTTTTCCCATTTGATAATCAGACAACATTTTTTATATATATTACGTATTCAATCTATTAAAGTATTTATATCCCATTAGTTTATTACGCATAAACTATAACAGTGATACGTAACTTTTATACAATCCGTTAAACTAATACGTATCATAACAAACCTGGTCCGCTGGTTTAATATGTTCAGCATCTCATAGCTGTAAATTATCGCATTGTTAGAAAGCAGATAGGTCATTGTGATAATGTTGCCATGGTAATGGTTTTTCCAAAAGAGGATACGTATCAAAAAACGGATCGGCACTATTAAGAAAATAGTAATGATATTCAATTGTATATGACGTCTATCTTGACAACACATATACAAATGTATATCAATCCGTGACGATCAACGTGCTAAAATAATAAAAAATACAAGGTAGAATAAAAAATATAGTAATACATATCAATATGTACAAACCATTGATGAGCAACCTATAATATGGCCGCAAGTTTGCTCTATATATTTTTTTGTTCTAGTCTTCTAATGAATTTTGAAACATACCATAAATTATAGCTTACCTATAAGTTGATAAAAATTATATGTTTGCGTACCAGTGGGAATAGAAAATAACCATAGACTGTTTTAACTAGACTATCGCACCTCTTAACACATTAAACTTATAAGTCCATTCATTATTATTATTAATTGTATTTTGAATGGAATATCAATTATTTATATGTGTGCTGTGAATTAAAAACAAGTGTGCTGCGTTCACCTTGTAAAAGTTGTTTTTACAGTACTTTAACACTTTTTCATTATTGTTTATTCATTATACATCTTGTTTTTTCATTTATTATTATTTAAAAATAAAATAAAATTGATCTTCCATGCCGCTTTCAACATCTAACATAATAATATGCATATCATAACATGGACATCATAATCGCGGTCAGCTGCTTGTCATGAAATAAATGCCATTAAAATGTAAAAGATTATTCATTCATATTTAATTAGCAGCTTCCTGATTATATGTTTATTATTTTGCCCAAAAAGAAAAAGACAATTTAGTGAAGATGACTTAATATTTGACCATATGATTGAGTGCTCTTATTGCTTATGCACGGTGAGAATATTAGCCTTACGTAATTCTCAAAACCGGTTTTCACCTTACTATATTTCACACGTACGTACCATCCATCCTCACTATGCCACTTATCTTTTTTATAGGGAAATGGTAATATATTCTATAATTAACAAACTCTGATGATACACGTATAACTCCTAATGACAAGTCGAATATTCTTTTATATAATTCTTGCCTGTATTTTTTCCCAAGTTTAAGATCGGCTTGTAATAAAGAAAATTGAAATAGGTGATGAATTTCATGATTTTCTCTGAATAACATTTAATGTTTCTTTGAATTTGCCGTTTTCATAAAAAATCCACAGAAAATAATTCACAGAAAATAATATTTTTTCACTTTATTTTTTGCCGTACGTAGTGCTGTTTTTTATTTCAATTTAATTACGATCTTTCAAATGCTTGCTATTTATAAAATGTGCCTCTCCTCATGTCATTTTATAATTTTATGCTTTATACAGTCATTTCCTGTCAAACCGGTATTTTGCTAAACAGGTAGCTGTTCTCTACTACTTTTTATATACTATACGTAGCAAAATACCACTGATCTGTTAAAACGATATCAGGTGAACTTGCCCAAATTTATAATAGGCTTTTCTTAGTTTGTTTAATACGTATTACTCTTTTAATTGGTAAAGTTAGTAATACGTATGAGCGTATTTCTGAATATTCTGGGCACTACATAGAAAAGATTCAAATTACCTTCGCCATCACGATAACGTCTATAAATAAACTGTTGGTAATAATGTATCTTTTCCGCGGATCGCATAGGCATGATTTTTTCTTCTTCCTCGATTTCAAGTGCTTGATCTTAATTATCAAATACGCAGTTGTGTTGCTGATACAATTTACCTCTATACATTGATACATCAGCTACTCATCGTAATATCATATATTTAAGTACACCACCCTTTGTTACAACTATTGATCAACTTTTTAATTTATTGTCATTACCTTTATTATTAGCAATCAAGCTCACAACGGCAAGGCTAATATCTTAAACAACTAGCTATATAATATGACCTGTCATTTTTTTTTATCTCGTCGTACAGCTTATTTAATCATACGTAATATTCCGCGTTTCTTCTATTGCCGCCATCCAAGTATTATTTATCAAACCGAGGTTTGCTAAACCGGTACGTATAGACTATATGATATCCTCTTTTCATGCAAAAAAGCAAAATGAGTTAAGCGAATAGCATATAAAAGAGTATTAGTCACAAGATCTTATGTAATTACTAAATTTGGGTGCTGGGCATATTCCATTTTCATTTTTTTAAAAGATTTCAAACAGCTTGGCAGCCAACTATCATGTTGATTAAAAGCAACGTGGTAGCTGATTTTCATGTGATGCTGTAAGGTTGAATATAACAAAAAGAACAAATAAGAGGGAGGCTCGTCATGATGAGTCTATTATTTTTATCACTGAAAGATTATCTCATAGTAGCAAAGCTATATTAAGCAGCTAACTACATTATATGGATTATCATTTTTTTTATCTTATAGTTACTCTTCCAGTATACTTTACATATTAGTACCAGCTGCGTTTCAATCCGCTAATAAACCAGTAATTCGCTAAACCGGTACAAATCCTCACATATATTAAGTATCGGTTTAACGAATAACCACTGTACAAGGATGGATTATTGAAGAAGAAGATGACGAATCGGTTGGATGCAAAGGTGATTTTAGTGTTTATTCATGTGATGGTGGTAAGAGTGAACTATTAATTTTAATAGAATGTAATCCCCCCTTCCCCCGTAGCAATCGCAGTGATGATCTTGTAAAACTTTCTAATTGCTTGAAGATTACATAGATTAAATTTCCAAGAAAGGTGGTGATTTGGATAATATCAAGATCTGTGGTATAATTTGTGAGGGTATGTATGGTATTTAATTTTTAATGGTAGGGATGGAGGGAGGGTAAGCAAGCTCTTATTTATGAATATATTATAGGGTTCATGTGTCGCATTGTCATGATGGATTTGAAGTACAATGTATTTTACAAATTATCAGAAGTTGGACCTTTTACATCCCGCAAAGTGTTCATAACTTCGATGTATTATTTGAAACATTTCAGGTCATGAATTTGGTCAAAGTGAGTATATGTGTCTATCACGGTCTGAACCTGTTTGAACTAAAGTAGTATAAATATCATGTTATATAACACAAAGGCTCACACTACACTACATAACATATAATATTTATATATATTTGGAAATTGTTATATTAAGCGCAATTGATTTAAAAAATTCTATCAGAAATGAAAATTCGAACAAGAAATAAGATGTACACCTTCGTATGATTTGCCAATACGAATTCAAGGAGAACAGGTATATATAGTTATATTACTACAAATGTATGTCTTTGCATATTTGCATATTAACTTATACGGTTATTTTAGAAAACATTTTATTTACGTTCAAACCACAACAACAAAGCTAAACCTTGTAGTGAATGAACAAACGTTTATTTGATCACTATCTCTTTGATGACAAGACAGTGATGTGAATTTTAATGAACAAAAAAAATTACTCATCAACTCAAAAAGGTCACCTTACAATAGTCTATTATTATTATGAAAATTAAAAACCCTTGAAGCGTTCAATGTGTGATAGAAGTACTTCGTATAAAGATATAAAATAAAGAAGAAATAATATACTATGTAGTTGTACAGTATGAAGTGATAGAAACAAAAACCTTTCGTTTGCTAACAAGATACTAAATATTACAAACTCAATCAAGAATCGTAATGCATTGTATGGCTCTGAAGCAGGGTAACAACTTCGAACTTTTGCATTCACATACTCTCTCATTTTTTTATAATGACATATATGCTTCTAGTAAGTATACAACTACTATCATTCTTCTCGTCATCTACAGCAAGAGTTAAAGGAATAAGACTGATTACCAACGCAATAATTAGTAAAATAAGGACGATCAACAAGAGAAGAAGCGAAAGGAGAAATCGTGGGTTTTTCATCCAAGGTATAGATTATTTAATTGTATATATTTATTTTTAATAGGTTTTTTAAACCAAGCAACTAGATTCATTTTTGAAAAACAACTCCATTCAGGACCTAGTGCGCAATTATACCTGGTTAGATAGCCCAGCCGCCAATACGAGTTTCATAAATCTGCCAACATCTTACAAAATTGCACCGCCACTGTTATTTCAACTCTTGGAGTTTTCACCGCCATTGTAATCTCCACCTCCTGCTGGCTACACCGCTATTCAAAGACACCCTCCCAACGTCAATATATATAAATAATTATTAATACCACGTAATTTACCAAAACCACTAAACACTTTTTTCAATCCAACACAATTCATACTTAACTTTTTTTTTGAGTTATTGTCCAGTGAATTACATCGGAACCACGAAACGCGTCCAAGCCACGTCCACATTCAAGTGAAAGACGACTTGCGAAAGGCGCTCGCACAGAAACCAGAATATTTTACCTGTAGCAGACGCCTATTCGTCAAAAACGGCTACCGTGACACTGCTGTTCTTATAATACTAGCCCTTGAAATATATAGTCATTCTATACAATTCATAAAAAAACAAATAAATTATTAAAGCTATTTAATAACTATTGATTTGAAAAAAAAAGCATCTAAAAATGAATCACTAGAAATTGAAATATTATCTTTAAAACCACACAAAAAATGAAAGCAAGTTGACTAAGAGCATTTCGATTTGTTTTCACAATAATTGTTTTCATAGTAATAAATGTCTTTGTAGTCAAGAAAAAATTCATTTCAAACAATAGATTTTTGTCATGCTGTAATTTTTTTTCGAACTGCGCAAAATTCATTTGTATTATAAAATGCGACCTGTTTAATTCTTCCTACTCACTTTAATTTGTTCAGTAACACATTTTACTTTTTATAAATCAACTCATTTCAAAGCTTTGTTTCTCATGGCTTTAGAAACATACATCAAAAGCAAAATTGCAGCAGGCGCAAAATCCGTGTCTCTTCCCAAATTTATAAAAAATAATTATTAAGACATTATCAAACTTGATTATCCAGCAAAAGTTGACATTGAAGTAATAAAACGAAAAATAATAATATTTTATTCTAATACTCTTGATAAAACTCTATTAAAAGTAATAAACCAACTTTCATTCATTCTTTCTTGTGAAATGTATGCATCACAACCGACTAATGATATTAACAACAATTTACTGGGATGTATTTATGTATGTATAGAAAAACAACAATCCAGGTGTTGTCAATTGGATACAAGTACTATCTGACGTCGAAAAAGTAAGGAAGCTTTTTAGAATCAATTTTCACGTTTATATAATCCTATTTTAATCAATATAAATCATTGTCTATAGTACAAGAAAATAGCGAAAATTACTACAGATGATCGAAAACTTCACGAATTTTTACACGAGCAAGAAAAATAGAATTTATCAAATCAATTAAAACGAGCAGCTAAAGATTCATACGACTGCCCAACTCAAAAACGTAAAAAGTACAATATTAATGAAGAAGTTGATGATGATTTAAACGAAGAACAACAAAAAGAATTCGATGAGGAATGCAATGATAAATCATCTGTAAGAGCATAAATATCTGAAAGTTCTATTATTTTATCGGATTTTATACTAACATAATGATGATCGTGTTTACAGCGTCAAACAACGTCAGATAAAAAAATCGATGCAAGTTCATAATCAACAAGTGTCGATAATATCACGTTCAACATTAAAGAACGATCAATATACTATTATTTAACCGGAAATGGACTCGAAAAGTATGATTAAAAAGTAACGTCAAACGAGTACGTATTATCAATACAATAAGAGATTGAGGAAGTTTAGAACTTAGGAGCTTTTGTCATGACCATGGTGCGATATCAGATGGTAGAATGAAGCTTTCTCGTATGTGTGAAGTAATCTTGGACCACAAGTTACTAAAAGAAGATTCTGTTCGTTTAAGCAACTCGGATATAAGAAATTTCTCCAAGCACAGCATTATTACGAAAAATAATTAGAAAATCTACCTTGGGCGATGAGACATCTGAACCCATCATACACGCGGATCTCTCTTTGTTGAAGTCGTTGCAACACACTTGTAAGTTTATTGCAATATCTTTAATATAGTACATTTCAACTAACACTTTTGATTCGATGTTTTTAGCCTCAACTTAATCACCAGACTTCGGAACCCGTTGCAACATGTCTGTATGGAACGTACAACAGCATCGTTGACAGCGGTGTTTATATTAAATAAGCGTTTCTTGTCGAATAATGACATTGTTGATCTTGCCTGGTATGTTACATTTGTATATATGAATATCCATAAAATATATAAAGCACTAATACGTTACAAATTCTTGTTTTAATAGGTTCGAAAGGGAGATACAAACAACCAGTACGACCAAATAGGACGGAGTGGCTTTTGCCATCAAAGGCAAAAAAAATCATTCCTGTTCTTGTCGAATTTTCGGGAGGTGTGACGTACAACACCACTGATAAGACGCGTAAAAACACTTTTCAAGACAAATTCGCTAATAATTTGGTCGACACCGTATGATCTAGATCCCATATTATGAACTTGCTAAACAATTCAACATTACGAAGACAAGACATCTTGATATAAATGCTAAAAATCAGAGAGAAAGAGCATATGGTGTAATGTTCACTGTTTATTAAATATAGCAGTTTATCCTATGTTTACATTATTATATAGAAGGTTTCAGCAATTTGTGTAAAGAAATATATTTATTTTCGTCAAACGAACCCCTACTTCTTTCTTCAATATATAAACTACTCTCAAAACCCTTGATATAAAAAAATGACAAAATCATTTTTGGTTATATACTATTTACATTACTATATTAAAGAAAATGTTTTTTTTTATTTATAAATGATTGATTTTATCGGTAGGAGATGTAAATTATGGCAGTTGGGAAGCGGGTATAAATGATATGTTCGGTATATGGATTTATGAGACGAGGGCGAGCATGAAGAAGGAAAGAATTTGGTAAGTTGGTTAAAAATGGTGTCTTGGAAAAAGGTTTGTAACGAGTGCGTGAATCGGGGTGAATGTGGGTGATGGTAGAGATCGAAGTGAATGATTTGTAAATAAGGAATTTCAGCTAAAGTAGCCAAAATTACCTCAGTGACGTGCTGTTCCCAGTATACAACATGTAGTTGTTGGCACTGGGCAATGAAAGGAGCGAAAATGTTTATTGCGACGCCAGTTTGTCGAACTCTCCCCAAGGCACGCGTATATGGAGAAATTCCATCGAGGTAATTTATGTTGATTACTGGTGCCTGGGGAGTGTGTATGTCGTAGTCGACGAAGATCACTTGAAGTGGATGTTGTAGGATATGAAGATCGTGACATAATGGACGCCCTATAGCATCATTGCCGGATATCGTAAAGAACTGTAGTGATGTATGACACGTTCAATAATATCGGCAACATGATTTCGGAACATGTCCTCCCAATATAAAAATTCCGGTGCCTTTTGACCTTTCTTTCGCAACATTGGTACGCCCAATCGTTTTTGAAGATAATCTTCGAGTACTCCATGTCCATCACTTGTATTATACAGACTATATAGCCGTTGTACTTATTCACGTGCTTCAGGTATTATTGTTATTGGTTTAGGGAAATCCCGCCCACCATCCTTTGGCTCCTATGTTGGTATTCCTGCTCCCAATCACTGGCATGCCACCAAGAAAATTTCATATGGAGATCAAGGGACGTTGTGAGTCTGGTAATAAAAGAAATTAGGTTGCGTAGATGAAGAAGATAGGTGAAAATGTATATTCGGCGAAGATGTAAGTTACGTAAAGTGGTATTTGTTGGATCAGATTGAAAAGATGTGAGGGTTGTCAGAAGAGAATGTAGTTTGTTGTAAAAGAAGGTTGCGTAATGTGGTAAAGTTTAATAGAAAAAATACATATCACATATGTTAATCGACGTTTTTTAGTTACTTAAATTAGTTTAGGATAAAAAAACATTACATACCTGCTGTTTCAGTTTGACAATGACGGCCGATACAGTTAAACCCCGTTTTTTGCACAGGTGGGATTTGGCTTGAAAGTAGTGCAAAAACCGGGGGTGTGCAAAAAGTGGGGTCGAAAACATAGTAAAATCAGAGTGGGATTTTTCCTAAAAGGTGTGCAAAAAGAGGGGTTGTGCAAAAACGGGGGTGCAAAAAACGGGGTTTTACTGTAATCAATGATGTAAAATACACCATTGCCAGTGACATCACAATATTCGGTAGGTTTTTCGATGTTGCTTTTGTATGGAAAAGAAGCTTTTTTTGATAATCTTAAATGACCTAAAGAAAAAATATTGTTAATTTTAACAAAGGCATGATGCTACACACAAACTTGGATTTATTTACTTATACTTTGTAAAAAGTATGTGCAACAATTAGTATGTTGGCAGATAGAGGAGCAACCGACATAGTTAACAGCTGCTACCGCCTGTAAAATATACAGATAATAGGTTAAAAAGAAATCAATTCTCATAGGCAATCCATGAAGCCACCGTCGAACCAAGGGCCGTTCTTCAATGTTGCTGAGATTTCGGGGCAAGGGTGTTTGTTGGAAAAAGACGTCTTTCATCTTCACGCAGACAACGTTCTTAGTTGATTGCACCAGTAACGGCCTACATCGAGACATTGAATAAATTGAGGAAAATGGAGAGCTGAAAAGGTAGTAAGGAAAAGCTCATTAGGAAGATCAGGCAAAAAGTCAAAAGAGTCTTGGTGTTGATTTTCTTGATTCATGGTAGTTGTTATAGACTAAAACCAAGTTTATAGTAAGATTTGTTTTTTTAGATCAGAATTGATACAGTAAAGTAAAAATAATAAAAAATGAGAAGAACGTGACAAAGAGGTGATTGTTTTGATTTAGCATTTTATAAACAAATTTATAATTATGGTATTCTTATCATTTCATTGTTCTCATATGAAGCGGAGTTCATGGACGTGATGGAAGTAGATATCCCGTTCATGCGTACCTGTTTGATACAGGAGCGCTTCTTCAAAAAGTTCACTTCACTCGATGATAATGATACAAAACATTTTTGTTGCTGTTTCTCTCCAGTTATAAATATTAATTTTAATTGCAAGTACATAACCATAGCTATGTAGCAATAAAATAGTTTCAAAGTGTAGCTTTTCTACACGGTATACGTATCGGTGTGAATTCATAAAAAAAAGTTGAAGGCCCGAGTACAAAATTACACAGAACTATAACAAGAAAAATATATTCTGTACTAGAAATTTATACATGGAAAGACATCATTACGTAGAAATAAAAGAAAAAACAAAGGACGTCATGAACCAACAAGTTCGATCCGGTTTCATACTGTATTTGCAAAACTTTTGTACAAGTTGCGAGCAACACACCCCAAGTAACTTTATTGATGTAGTACAATTAAAGCTTTTGCTGTATATCTGTGTATATGAACATATATCCTCTTGTTGTATAATTGAATCAAGAATATCTAGCCCCATAATGTTCTTCGAGTAGTACAGATTGGCGGATATCTTATTTTCGTATATGCACATAAATATGCAACATATCTACCTTGAATAAAATGGACTAAAATAATAAGAGCCAGCACCGTTCAAGCAGGCTATAGATATTATATTACAAGGCGAATTCAATACGTTTAACTTTTGGGTTATATGAAAATAAAAGTACAGCACACTTCAGTAAGTATATTTTTATATGTACTGGGATAATAAAGATAGACTAGAATGAACGACTACAAATGCTAAATGAATAATCTTTAAGGGCACCTGAAATTTTAATGTAAGTTTATTATTCATAACAGAAAAAAAATTTCTGATTTAATTAATAATACGTACGATTTGGTAGCAGACATCGGCTAAGCTAAATTGCCCTACCTATTCTTCATTTGACTTGTAAATAGGCGATTATAGAATAAGAAAAAAAAGATTCGTTTGAATTATAGATACTACGTAAAGATAAAATAGAAAACTGTTATTACGATACACTATCACCGTCAGATCCGTTGCGGTATTCCTGAAAATTTAAAAAGAATATGAAATCCAAACTGTAAAACCAGCAAATTTTAATATAATAGCTAAAATAAAGGATAATAATAATAATGATCCATCTTAATGCATGTATTTGAATATTGATAATAGGTAGTTGAAAACTTATCGTTCCATTTTAAAATCGAGTAGCCTCAACTTACCTGACATGGCTTGTTTTCATTTCTGGTGGCCAAATATAACTTCTAGTTTTGTAATATAATAAATAAACTTCGGAAGAGGTCATCTTTAAAAAAAACTACTTGGGTCTTTTTTTTTTCGGTCCGGCATAAACTGTTTCTTCAGACTTTCTCAGCCCCGCTCTACTAGTACTGTATATATATACCCAGACTAATAAAACCCACCCCTCCCCCACCCCCAAAACATCTAACCCTTACTAAACCAACTCCCCCCCCCCCTTTTTTTTTGTTGGTTATTCAACAGACATTTACTTCTAAACGTTACTTGCTTCAGTCACCTTTTTGGGCAAGTAAGGTATTACATCCATATCATCCAAAACCTTTATTATTTTCAATGAGTGGATTTTTTGGGTCAAGTGAACCAACACGATGGGGTGGTCTATTAAAACAGGCCATCTCTAATGTAGAAACTACTTTTGATACACTTCTCGAACAACAAGAAAATCAATCGAATACTGCAAGTCCATCGTCAACAGCAACAGCACCACCAGTTGCTAACAATTCTTCGAATAATTCTAATGGTGTAACTAATACATCCAATGGTAAAGTATACTATTTATTTTACATAAGAAAAAAAAAAAAAGAAAAATATGAATGTGTTTAGGATTATAAAATTTAACAAGTTTTTAAAAATGAAATAAATGAATATTATATCAATAGGAGAAACAGAAACAGAAACGTACGTGGATCCTATTAGTGGTATGGTAACAACAGTTCAACGGAAAAAGAAACAACAGGAGAAACAACAACAAAAACGACCCGAGAGTCTAAATAGTAGTGGTACTAGTTCACCTACTCATAATACTTCATCCTCTGATTTATCTGCCCGATTAGCAGCTGTCATGGCACAAGAAAAAAAATCAGTTTCTCGTACATCTTCTTTATCCTCTGTATCAGGTCGTCGTAGCATGAGTTCGGATATTGAATCACCTAAAGTAGAATCTAAAAAATCGGGAAAAGATCAACAAGAAAAAGAAGTACTTGTAAAGGAAGAAGAAGAAATGAAGGATAAGAATGAATCTGTAAAAACGACCACAAAAGAAAACACTGTTGATGAAAAAGAAAAGAAATTATCTTCCAAAAATAAAAATGAAGAAAATGAAGAAGAGACTATTACAAAGGATGAATCAACGGGAGAAAGAAAGACGGAAGACACTAAGGAGGAGGATGAAAAGACAGTGACTATAGCAACAGATGAAACTATGGAATCTTCGAATGAAAAGATAACTACATCATTAATTGATGAATCTCAACAACCACAACAATCCGAACCCAAGAATGATACCAACAATGAAAAGGAGAAAGAAGAAGAAAAAAAGGAAATTGATGTTGTCGATATATTAGCGACGCCATTAGCTCCTTCATCAATGGAACTCGAATCAACAACTATTCCAAAAGTAACAGAAAAAGAGAACGAGACTTCTGCTACTACAAAGAATAAGAAAAAGGAAAAAATGAAATCGAAAGATGATAAAAAGACTAAGGATCCTATATTACAACAACGAGAAGAACAGTTATTTCAAGCTATGCAAAATATTGCTAAATTACATGATCAAATCCATACATTACAAGAAGAAGCTGAAAAAGAAATGAAATCACGGAAAAGTACTCAAACACAATTGGAAGAATTGGAAAAACAATTGAAGAATCGTGATAATAACAACAGTGGAGTAGGAGGAGGAAGCTCTTCAATGGATCAAAAGAGTATTAAAAAATTGGAAAATACAATTCAGGAATTAAGAAATCAAGTAACTTTGAAAGAAGAACAAATTCAAGGATTAATGGAAGAAGGTAAATATATTTTCTATATGACATATATATAATTCGTATTTTTAATTAACTTTTTTTCTTAGGGGAGAAATTATCCAAAACTGAATTAAAGCATATGTCTGTGATTAAAAAGTATCGAGCCGAAAAGCAGGAATTTGAACGTAATGCAAATGAATTACAAAAAAAAATTGACAGAACATCGTCAGATTTAGTGGAAGCCAATGGAAAAATTATCAAGGCAAACGAATTAGAAAAAAGATTACAAGGTAAATTAAATATATATCTATATTTTTCTCTTACGTTCTCTACATTGATAATATATACAACATATATATAGAAAAGGTCAAGGTATTATCAGATATGACTGAACGACAAACGAAACATATTCATAAATTGGAAACTGAAATGAGAAGTTTAAGGGAACAAAAACATCAAGCAGAGGTAAAAACCCTGATGTTCCATTTCTTTTTACTCCAGTTAATTTTATAAACTTAAAGTGATGATGAATTATTTTCTTTTTCTTATATATAAACAGATGGCACTAAAAGATGCTATGGAAAATTTAGAAGCTGAAAGAGATAAAATTCATTTGAAATCAAAAGAAGCTCATGCTGCCATGTTAGAAAAAGAAGTTCAAGTAGGTGAAAAATTACGACAAGAATTATCAAGTATTCGAGAGAGTACAGAATCAAAAGAAAAACAATTAAATGATGAGGTACATATAAAAAAATAATCATTGGGAAGTGTATTAAGGCATGGAAAAGGGAAAGGGGAGGTTAATATTCGTTGTATGAACGATAAAAAGGAATTAAATGTAATTTTTAAATAGATTCGTGAATTACAAACTGCTTTACAATCATCACAAACAGAGTCAGGGTCTAGAGAAGATAATCTTCGTAATGAAATCTCGGTAGTGTTATATTGAAAATCAACTTAATAATAAAGGACGTTACTCTTTCAGAATAAGGAAATAATACTAACTGTTTTATTATTATATAGGAATTACAACAACGGATACGTGATCTTGAATCTTCTACTGAAGATATAGATAGTACTGTAGCAGAAGCAACATCTTCTTTATTAGAACAAATTGAAAGTCTTCAAAAACAACACTCAGTCGCTATTAAAAATCGAGATCAAAGTGAACAAGGGTAAGTAATGGTTATTCAAGGGAGGGAATAAGAAAGATTGGGATCAAAGGATAGAGAACATCTGATAACCTTAAACTTTTTTAAAATTATTTAGAATTATTGTTCGACTACAAACAGCTGAATCAGAACGTGATCAAGCAAAACAAAAACTTCAAGAGATAACTAATAAATTTGATGGGATGGTAACTAATATATATATCACTGTTCAATAACATATATCTAATAACTTGATAATTAATCATCTAATCTATTTATGGATATTATATATATTAGTCAGAACGTTTAGAACAAGCAGAACAAGAACTAATTCAAGAAAAGCAACAGATAGCTAACGAACGAAATGAATTTGAAACAGATCGTGCTATAATTACTCAACAAACACAGGAACTTGAAGAATTGAAAAAAGAATTAAAAGAATATAAGACTAAAGAAAACCAAATGGAAGAAACGATTAAAAAACGATATCAAAAATTAATGAAAGAACGGCTTGTGGAAGAAAAAAATCAATTAGAACGAAAATATAAAGCAGCCGCTGCTGAACAACAACATTCTTTACGAAAACAAATTAGTAACAAGCATCATCATGTTACTGCTGCTAGTGATGTATCCTCTCCAATTTCAACTATCTCGGTTGAACAAGAAGAAACTTCAAATGATAGTAATTCAGAAAGTAATCAACAACAACAGCAGTTCAAAATACCAATAGTAAGTAATTATAAATAATTTTCTTGTTTCGCAAGAGAGAGGGACAAAAGTGGAACGGTGGAAGGAAAGAAAGGAAAGGTTTCTTATACAATAGATGATTTATTTGTTTATAATATTATAGTCCAATAGTCCAACCATGGGTAGTCCAAGATCAAGTTCAGATAACAATAGCAGTTATTCTGGAATTACTAATAATACCAGTACTCATACATCCACTCTCATGGGGGATCGATTCCATTCTAATATGCGTCATATGGAAAATCAATTAAATTTTTATCAAACTCAATTGGAAAGTGCAACTCAATCTCGTGATGAATTATCTGAAGAAGTAGTTCATATGTCTGTTGAAATTGAAAAATTGTAAGTAATAGAGGTTTCTTTTATATATATATATATATATTCTTAATAGTTATTTAACAAAAGAAAAACATTTATTATATATAGACGGAAAGAAGGTAAAAGGATTCAAGAATTAGAAAATGAATTAAGAGATCTTAATCAAAGATATCACGCTTCTTTGGAACTTCTTGGTGAACGAACAGAACAAGTGGAAGAATTAAAAGCAGATATTGCAGATGTTAAAGAAATGTATAGAAATCAAATTGTTGAACTTGTACAAAAAATTGGTAATGAAAAGTGAAAACATTTAATCATTTCTTATTATTATTATTATTATTATTATTATTATATATCTTTTTTTTTTTGTAAATAGTTTATTATATATTTCCCCCATTTATCTATTGATCCTCTTATCCTCACTATCCCCCTTCCCATTCGTTCAACCAAGAATAATAGTAATAATTAAAGTAATAATCTAAATCTATATTGATTATTATTATATATACAGAATAATACATACAGGCATATATATATACATATATGACTTTATCTTTTTTTTATGATGATAACCATAATGATTATGATGAAGCTACTTTTTTGTTATTATTGTTGTTGGAACTTAAATATTCCAACATACCAAGCATATTTCCAATTTCTTCTTTCGTAGCATCACCGTGAGCAGTCCAACGAATTTTACATTGTTCATCAATAATATAAACATAACCAATATGTTGATTAGTCATATCTAAATGTTTACGAACTCGAGAAATATCTTTCAATAATAATGTATAATTTTGCTATATATATAAATAGATATATTAGTTTATATTCACACTTTAATAGTTTTTTTTTTCTTTAAAATATTAACTTTTTTTTACCTTTCGTTCTTCTGGTAAGTTTTTACGAATACTTGGTACAAATGCTTTTAAAAGCCATTGCTTTAATAAATTTTCTTGTACATTTACCTAATAAATAATAATGTGAGTTTTTCTTCTACCTTTCATACTCAAAGTCATATCTATATTTACCTCAACAAGTTGAACTTTAGGATTATTTTTAAAATGTTGAAGTAATGGTTCCACAAATGAGTTGACATGTGTCTAATATATTTATATTTATATGAGTCTAACTATTTTGTTCTTATTTTTAAAATAAATAATAAAAATAATAAAATTGACAACATTTACCTCACCATATTTAGCATATACAAAAGACATCAGAGATACTTTTCCAGCTAATAAATCGGTTGTATGGACTGGCTTTTTATCAAGATTGATACCTTCAAAATCAGGCATATAACCAGCTTTCTATAAAATAATTTAATTCCATTAATTAGTTAGAATGAAATCTTAATCCAATTTTTATTTTAAAGAACCTTACGTCTGCTTTAATAAGTTTATCAGCTGCATGATACATTTTACCACCATGTTTTCTCATTTCTAAAAAAAAGAAAAAAGGTAGCATTATTCTTATTATTATTATTATTTACCGAATGAATTTATTGTCCTTCTTATATCTTCATATACACTAGCTGTAATACTTTACCATGTGCATCTGCAAAATAAGACTTTGTAGCTTCTTCGACTCTATAAAAATTTTGGATTAATTGTTGCTTATCTTTTTCCAACCAACTATACCATCCCCTTTTTTTCCCTTCAAAAGTAAAAACTCACACCAAAACTTACAAATGGCGTCGTTCTGCAGCATGAGCTTGAAATGCTTTATCATAATCTGTCAAGTCACGTAATTTATTCTTTTTACGTTCTAACCAACCATCTCTATTCACAACAGGTGTTTGTCTTAAACCTAATACTTTGGGTGCAGTTCGAATTTCTTTTGAAGGTTCTTCTTCTTCTTTTATTTTAGGTGGTTGTTGGTTTGTAGTATACATTTGTTTATAAACATGTTGAATAATAGGTGTTTTAATACCATATCGAATGGTTCGTAATTGTTGTTTTTGTTGTTGAACATAAATTCGTGACAACATTTTTTTTTATTTGTTTTGAAAGGCTCTTTTAAAAAAAATAAAAAGTGGTGTAAGTAGGCGCTCTTAGTGGCTGAGTTTATATATATATATATATATATATATATTATCTGCAGACAAAATGGTATAATATATACTACCATGGTTACTCCTCCTTAACAACCCTTCCTCCCCCTCCCCCTCCCCCCTCCCCCCACCTCCTTCGCGCACACACCCGCCCTGTGGCCCCGACTTTTCCGTCTTTTTTTTTTCTTTAACTGTTCTTTTTTTACTTCTTTGGCGTATTTTATTTTTTTATTTTTTTATTTTATTTTTTGAAAACTTCATCTTACTTTTCATTTTTCACTTTTCAAAATACGGTTCATTTCGGATTTAATAGCTTCAGCACTAGGTGCTGGTGCTGGAGGAGCTGGGGATGTAGAGAATAAAGGTAATAATAATGAAAAAAAGAACATAACTTTCTTATTATGTGATTTCTTTTTTTTTCTGTTTCTTCATTCTCGAACCCAAGTAGTTCTCCCCTTATTATTCTTTTTTTTTTCTATTACTTCTTATTTAGTTCCATAAAAAAGGGGAAAATATAATAAAGGAATGTCAATGCATAAAAACAAAACCACTAACAATAAGAATAATATATATATATATTAGTTTCTCTTTCACAATTCAAATTAATGAGAATTGTAGGACGAGGTGCGTTTGGCAAAGTAAGCTCATGTCTTCCTTAAGGCTTTGACACTAATAAATAGCTATAATATACGTTTAAAAAATAAGTAAAAAGTATAGTTTGATCTGTTATTAACTGTTTTGGTTTGTTTTAACTATATATACTTATATATTTAGGTTCGTATTGTTGAACATCGAGAATCACGTATTCTTTATGCATTAAAATATATCAATAAAGAAGAATGTATACAAATGGAAGCAGCACGTAATATTATAAGAGAAAGAACAATACTTGAACAATTAGATCATCCATTTTTATGTCGATTAAGATTTGCTTTTCAAGATGACGAATATATGTATATGGTGACTGATCTAATGTAAATTATTATTATTATTTGATCTATCCATTAAAGCAAACCAAAAAAAAAAAAAAAAGAAAGGATTATAGTCATAATTAATATTATATATATAATATATAGGTTAGGAGGAGATTTGCATTATCATATTACTCGAGAACATTTTGATGAAAATGTATTACGATTTTGGTTTGCGGAGCTTGCAACAGGTATTAAATATCTTCATTGTAAAAGGGTTGTTCATAGGTAATTATCATTGTAATATGTTTCATAATTTAATTATATATGTATATGGTAACGAGATCATGACTAACTTTATTGGATTAGAGATATCAAGCCACAGAATATTCTATTAGATGATAAAGGTCATGTACATATTACCGATTTCAATATTGCAACTTATTTGCATAGTCGTAGAGTTCTGACATCAAATTCAGGAACGGGTTACTATATGGGTAAAAAAAAATTATTCTTTTTGGCTGGGTTATTTTCAAATAAATAAAAATCACTGACCACTTCACTACCTTTTTTTAGCACCTGAAATTTATAAAGGAGGAGGTTATAATGAAGCAGTGGATTGGTGGAGTTTAGGTGTAACACTTTATGAAATTGTTTATAAAAAGGTAAGGTTGAATTTAGTAAATCAAAAAAAAAAAAAAAACTATAATGTAAAAATTTATTATTCTATATATTTACCTTCTTAATATATATATATATATTAGAGACCGTTTGAATGTAATACTAGTGAAGAACTTAAAATAGCTGTTCGACGTGGTGTTATCCATTATCCTGACGATAGTCCTGTATCTGGAGAATGTTTATCTGTTATTCAAGGGGTAAATTAAAAAATTATTATAAAAAAAATGGGACATGCAAGTAAATTATATATACAATCTGTAAAAAACAAGAATTACTGATCATCAAAAAAAAATATAATGGTAATAATAATAAATAATAATTACTAGTTCCTGGAAATGAATCCGAACAAACGATTAGGACAAGGAAATGAAGGTTGGGCTGCATTAGTTCGTCATCCATTTTTTCGACCTATTGATTGGCATCGTTTAGAAACCAAAAACATCATACCCCCATTTCAACCCGCTACGGACCGAAATAATTTTGACCCAACATTTGATTTGGAAGAGCTTATTTTAGGTGATACATCCATGTCAGTCCAAGCACGACGCCAATTAAAACAGCAGCAACAGCGAATACCGAAAGGAATGGATGAACAACAAGTGACAAAGAGAGAAAGAGATTTACAATTAATTGAAGATAAATTTGCACCTTTTGATTTTACAGTATTTGAAAAATATGAAGGATTTAAAGATCCGTTAAGAATGACTGTTGGAGATCCACCGGATTGGGTCAAACCAGCATTCGAAGGTGCTGAACAAGGAGATTTATTACCTGTCAAACGGATCACAACAGGTAGTTCTTCAGTAGCAGATTGGCAAGAAGAACAAATAAATCATCATCACCAACCGCACCCTCATCAACATCATCAACAACATAGTAGATCACCCATAAATGATAATAGACGTGATTCCTGGAGGGGACCTAACCGATCTGCTTCAACAAGTAATATTGCTGCAAATGTGGTCGGACATGATTTTGATGAGGTACCATGGAAACGTCGTAGTCTGGGGATGGTGCGGGTAAAGCAGCACCATCAACAACAACAACATCATGGGGAAGATCTAGCTATAACAAACGCCGCACCACCTACTATAGTTACTACCGTGGGTGCAGGATCTCCGGAAAATAATACAACAAGTCTGAGTGAAGAATATGCTATTTCTTTACAAGGCGTACGAAAAAAACAAAGTACAAAAAGTTTTAGAGAACGTCGAGAACGTGATAGAAAGAGTATTAATATGAGCCCAACAACGGAGCCTTCATCAACAACAGAAGGACGATGATAATATTATTAACAATTAACAACCACTATTACTTAAATATCATATATATCTATATATAATCACTATTATTCCCCAGTAACAAAAAGAATTCTTTTTTTTTATCGATCAACCCCCACTATAATTATCATTTCATTTAATTATATAATATATTTTCTTTTTTATTCCTCCAGAAACAAAACGCACATACACATACACTTCTTTTTTTAGTCTTTCTTTTTATATATTATTATTATATGCACTCGCACACGTACACACATCCACACACACTCATTTTGTTTATTATATATTACTATTATTTCCTTTTAACACAAAAACATTTTATTATTATTACTATTAGTTACTTATACTAACTTAATCTATATATCCTTTTTCTTGCCATTAAAAATAAATAAATAAAAAGTTCACGTGTTTCATTGGTTTTTTTTTTCTTGACAGAAAAAAATGAAAAAATTAAGACGTGATATGATGAAACATGCTGTTTAGGATTTTCATTTTTTACATGTGAAACCTCAAAAATACACTGTACGTACGTAGTAGATTAACATAAAAACAAGATTTTTACTTTTTTATTATTTTATATATATAATGTAAAAAACTATTTTAAAGAATAAAATATATATAAAAAGGGGTGTATAGACATCTCCGTTATTATCGCCACTTTATTATTTTAAATCTAATCTTATAATAATATATACAAAAATGTAATAGCACCTGATAAAATAAGCTTACATCATTACACAACATCAAGGGTTACCTTGGAAATCCTCTGTCATGAGACCTTTTTTTTCCTCCTCCTCTCTCTCTCTCTCTCTCTGAGCTTATTCTTTGATTATAATATACGTACTATATAGAGAGCGAAATAAAAAGTCCGTGTGTGTATATATGCATGTTCGCGTACCTGCACCAAATCCAAAAAAAAAAATCAGGGCTCAGATGCATAATATAAATAGTATAATTTATATTGAATACACGCAACAATTGGGAATCCATTTTATTATAAAAGGGACTATTCGTAAAGAAAGCATGTATTATCTCACTTTTCTTTATCTCAAACAAAAAATAATAATAATCGAATCCCCCCCACTCTTATTATTGCAACTTGTTTTTTTTTTATTTCGCAATGAACTATTATCCTCCTACTACCAATACTAATACTAGCACTACTGTTGGTATCGAAACAAATGGTTTTTCCACCAAGAATGTGACTACTACTTCAAATGTATCTCCATTGAAAAAAAGTAACAAGATCAATAATAATACAATATTACCTTCTTCTACACTGGGCCAAATCCTTATTAATGAAATCAAGCGTATTTATCATGGTCTTGCATCATCCAGATCTCTCGAACCAAGCGATTCTATCAATACTTTATTTACAGAACTAGTAAATCTTTGTATATCGCATCGTGATCCAAACTTGGCTCGTATTGTACTCAAGGATCCAAAAATTCAAAAATTAACTCCTCACCTTCGATCGCTTTGTGCAACAGGTGAATATCTTTTGGAACGACAATGGGCCAATAAATTGATCACACCCTTATATGACATTCCCGAATTTACTTATGCCAACAATTATAAACTTCTTGTTCGACTTGAATTGCATGCATTATTGGGTATTGGTGCTAATTTATCGCATATGATATTTATTGGTAGTGGTCCATTGCCATTATCTTCCATGGAATTTATATGGCAATCATCGAACAGGAATAACAACAAAGAAACAGAAGGAGGAGGAATACAGCGTATTGATAATATTGACAAGAGTCAAGAAGCCATTGATGTATCCAAAAAATTGGCTATTAAATATGGATTACAAGATAAAATGAAATTTTATGCTCAAGATGCTTTAGAAGAATTTCAAGGATATGAAAAAGCAGATGTGATCATGTTAGGTGCATTGGTAGGATCAAACAATCAAGAGAAAAAGGAATTTTTGTGTCACATTACAAACAAGATGAAATCTGGGGCGATCTTAATGGTCCGTAGTTCAAATTGTTTGAGAGAATTATTATATTCAAATACATGTCAATTAGTATTAGAGGATAATAATGGTTTAGAACCTTTGGCTGAAATTCATCCACAAAATGAAGTTGTTAATTCTGTAATTTTAGCCCAAAAGATTTAAACTTTCTATCTGTAAAATAAAATATTATTTTGTACAGGATTTTTCCTCGTTTCAAACGATCCATCTTTTTTTTTAACATGGTGGTTTGGGATGCTTTTCATGGCGTGTGATTGTATTTTTCCATTTGGAGCCACTTTGGGCAGTTAATGACTTAGTATTGTGGCGCAAAGCATTTAAATGGTTTGGGGTCCAATTTATATCAGTGTTTTCATTTTATTTGTCACTACATACCGTATTACCTGCCAAAAATATCACTATACTGATGGATCCCGATTTATTGATTGAAACACCTGATCTCGACGATAATACAGTACTTACTAGGAATAATAATTGCCAAGCTCAATAATATTCTGTTCAAAAAAATACATTAGAAATAACAAATAAAATCTAAGAAAATGCCTTCAAAGATAGTACAGGTGGCTCGCAACACAGCATTGGATGCTTCTAAGGCTCAAATACCACAACCTCTTATTAATCCACCAACTCTTACTTATTCCTAACAAGCTAACACAGTGATGATTCATCATCACACACACGCATAACCACAACGACGATTAGCACCAAAAAAAAGCTATTTTTTCTACTCTATATCATCGTGCTCCTAGTTTAACTTTCTCTCCATCTTACTACCCAACAATCTTTTTACTAAACATGATGGGATCATTCTCACCTGCTTTTTTGCAACTACCTCCATTCCATGTGTAAAGTATAAATTATTCTTCATAATCACCAACACACAACAACAACCTTCTCAAGACAAAGAAGAAATGGCCGCGGTGCTCAAATTGTCATTCAGGCATCTGTCCTGGTAGAAGAGATGGTACTACTTGCCGAGAAGTAGCATCGAAAAAATAATAAAATCATAAATGAATATTTTATTTTTGTTTGTTATAATCATCTGGAAGGTTTTGTTTGTTATTAAAAATTACTATATTTCCAGTTTATATTTCCAATTTGTACGAGGGCAGAGTGTTGCTTTGCAACACTATCTCTTCTCCTCTTTTTTGGCTACCCATACACATGAACAATTTTGTCGCTTGCCCAGCCAAAACGGTCAGAAATGGGCTATGACCGACCAACTTTGACAAGCTTCAAAACATTTTTACAAATTTCTAAACTTTGATAATTGTTCCTAATATGCTTAAAAATGATACTCAAAGCGTCGGAGCCTCTAGAAATCAGTGGAAATTCTTGACGATTACAAGTGAAATGCACTATGTGTATATAAATTTACGATATTTTTATTTTTATTTTTATTTTGTAGTGCTTGATACATTTGCTCATGGCCAAATTTCATGCTCTCCTCATCAGTTCCTAGTACATGATTTTCATTATCATCTGAAACGTTTTACGTATCCTCTTCCTGTTCTTCTTCTTTTTCTACTTCTACCGCTATTCCATTATATTCGTCAATATTATTAACAGTGTTTGCCGAATTATTATTGCTACGGTTGTTTGATAATGATGATGATGCTTCCTCATTTTGCTCTTGATTAATCTCTATATGTTGATTTACCACTACTGCTGTTACTGATTCCATAGTCGTTTTCAACTGTCTCATGTCGATAACCGCAAGAAAAGGTATATTGTCAAATGTTTCTAATGGTTTTCGGGTGTTGTATAAATCAATTAATGCTGCAGGAATGTAACATTGGTAATACTAATTAATATTTTGCTACTATCGATAACTTTGTATTATATGATTGCACTTGCTCTTCTGAAATAATACCATATGTTGCTGGTCGCCTTGAAGATCCTGGATGAAAACTAATATATGTTCCATGCGGTGTGGTTTTAGTAACAGGCTGGTTAATCATTGGTCTGCTGTGTACTGCGTTATAGATTTGTAATGGTACTAAAGCGTCGAGTGCTGCATATTCTATTTGTGATGTCGACAATTGCTTAAACGAACGGCATTTTCTTTTGGTAACTTGTGACCCAAGATTACTTCACACATACAAGAAAGCTTTATTCTACCATCTGATATCACACCACGATCACGACAAAAGCTCTTAAGTTCTAAACCTCCCCCCGGCAATATTCTTGTTCTTCTCCATCCCTTGTAAAGCTGCTAATAAAATCCCGGGTAATTTTGCTAAGATCACAATTAACCATTTTTCCTGTCTTCAATATACGATCACATTTTAACAATGCTGCAAATGATACAGGTAATATTGAATTATTATTGTTTAGATGAAATACATAAATTATATCTTCATAGGCAAGCTGAATAACGGAAACTATTCCTTTTTATTTTGGTTGTCTTTTCGTAGTTCCCTCAGCATCCAAGCCAATAGCGATTATTTTGTTCGTCAGACTTTCAAATAAGATTGTCACAATGTCTACTGATAATTATTGTATTTAATTGCATCGCTTGACATATAAATCTTCTTCTAAACTATCGAGTACGTAGAATATTGGGTATCTTGAACCTATAATCGATCCACCACATACATCACAATAAATTGTTGTTAATATCATTAATCGGTTGTGATGCATACATTTCACAAGAAAGAATGAATGAAAGTTGGTTTATTACTTTTAATAGAGTTTTATCAAGAGTATTAAAATAAAACATTATTACTTTTCGCTTTATCACTTCAATGTCAACTTCTGCTGGATAATCAAGTTTGGTAATGTCTTGATAATTGGCCCAGATACCATGTATGAGGCAGATAAAATTAATTGTTCCCAATTAGGAAATGCCCCGGTAGCGAAGCGAAAGGAAGATTATTCTATTGTTATATTTTACTATTTGCAAGAAAATAATGATAATAGCTAGCTATTTGTCATACGTACTGGATATGTAATATTTAATCATTTAATAGTTGAAGTAATCAAATGGTATTGTTCGAGATGCATTTTGTTTTCTTCTTGTTCCCTTTTATACACTCAATGGTGCCACAAATAGTACATGATTTTAATTCTTTTTACAGATGCCTTTAGGAGATTATTATTGCGCTGCTGCTGCTGCTGCTGCTATCTTTAAATATTTGAAGTGCTATAATAGAATTTGGATCTGTTAACACTAAATTATGTTGCAATCACAGTTAACACTTTTGAAAACGTACTTATCACTTCATATAAGCTCAATTCCATAGCGCTGGATTCATTGGCAGTAGTTCGACTAATGGTAGATTCCTTATTAATGGTTCGGTTTGTCGACAATGTTCTTGGAATCACTAACATCAGTAGAATTTTCATCTCCATACGCAATCATGAACTTCCCATTAGATAATGCTTTTATTTCATTAGATTTTCTCCCGGCATTGGGATTTCTTCCTTTTGTTTTTTATTCCACGTCTTTTATTATAAGAGCTATATTTCACTGTGAAACTATTGATCCAGTCCATGACAGCAATAACTTTTTTTTAACATTGACGCTAATAAAGTATGAATTTTCTTGTTCTCTTATGCTTTATGTCAGTATTGGGTTTCGGTCATAGCGGAAAAGGCGGAAACCTGGCGGAAACCTGTGGCGGAAACCTTTTTCATTCAATCAATATGTTTATGGAATTATGGGATGAAAAGTTTCATTAAAATAATAATAAGAAAGAGAGTATACGTATACAGCGTTTGAAATTGAATTTGGCCACACAAAATAAAAATGAGCCATGATTTTGAACATGGGCCACATTTCCAAATTGAGCTACTTGAACGAAATTGAGCCACCGATTTTGAAATTGATGGTGCGGATACCGTAGATGGGGCCACTGAAGCCAATCAGAGAAGAATTTAATAAGATTAATAGTCTGGGCCAATAAGAACTCGATTTAATAAAAATCTGTTGTTATGCCTGGAGTCTATACATATGATTAATTTTTTTTAGAGAGCGAAAAGGTTGTGAGTGCCTGCATAATGTATTTAAAATATCTTTTGTTCTAAATGTTTCATCTTTCCCACCTCCACTTATTCAACGTCATTTAACTCCATTCACCTACATTCACCTACATTCAACTACATTCAACCATATTCAAGCGCATTGAATAATGATGTTTTTTTTTTTTCACAATGGAGGGAAATTTCAACCACTAAAAAAAAGAGGTCGACCTTCCGGTCAAAAGAACGCTCAAGTAGGCACAACGCCAGACGTCCTAAAAAAGTGGATAGCAAACAAAAAAAATCATTTATCTCTGTTAACACGACTGTCAATAATAATAATAATAATAATCCATCATCATCAAGCTCTTCTATTAATAGTACAGCAATGTCTGTACAGGAAGAACCAACATCATTATTAGCGGAGGATGATCATGTACCTACCACTTGGTGAAAAAAAAATTGACACCATGGTTCCTTCAGCCAAGAAGATCAATATGATGTATTTGATAAAGATTATATTCTTGATAAAGATTGTAATGATAAAGATAAAGAAGAGGATAGTAATAGACAAGAAGGTACTGAAGATATCATTCCCACTACGTCCCAAGCAGCCCACTATCATAATGCTAATAACACTGTTGACGATAATAACACTACAGAAAAAAATATAAATGAATTAAGCGCTAGTCCAGCATTAGAAGATGTAGTTCTTGATGATTATTGATTGTGCCATAACATTGATGTATGTATATTCAATGGTTAAAAAAATGATTGTATGTAAACTAATTCATTGGTATGTTTTAGGTGGTAACAATGAACAGGCGTGATAAAATCCACAAAGGACATTATCAGCTATGGCTCACGCGACATATAAATGATTTACGTCTACAACTTGGATTACCGGCCATTTATAATGAACCAGGGGTATATAAATACGTCCTTCATCTTGCTGACTAATGAAGGCTTTGGAATTTCTACTCTACTTCGGTCACTTATGGATCTTTATAACATCCGTGCAGCAGACAATTCATTATTATGCACAAGAAATAGGACATTTTTATCTGATTTAGCTTCATTGATCATCTTACATAGCTCTATCATACAGCACATACAGCTGGATCACAATATATATTTATGGCTCAACGTCAAGGTGCTGCTCATGATATTATTCCTGTACAAACCCAGGTTGAACGCAACAAATACGACTCGCTAATTCTACAACATTTCCCTCAACAACTACAACGTAACCAACAAACTGATTTTGACAAGTTTTCAAAGTTATGGTCAGCTTTTGTTGACGGAAGATTTATTTTTTATAAAGCACCTGAACATTTACGTAGTTGCATTGACAAATGGTGTGAGTACTAAAATATACATGTAACGAAAAATAGCTATAAAGAACAAATCGAAACTTTGCTCTCCATCAAGAAGAAAGCGCAATATCGCAGGAGCACAAAACCCAGCTGCTCTTAAAATACCTCAACTTCAAGCTATTATTGATGAAGTAATTGATTCTTCTTCATCATCATCATTACCACCATCGACAGAAGAAGAGACAAGCAACACTGAACACGTTAATTCCACTGTCATATCATCTTCAAACGAAACAATACGTACGTAATAATAATACAACAAATACAATCGAATCAACAATATTTTATAACCCATATATACCACAACAATCGCTTGATCCACCATTTTCGTTACATATGCTGTTCATTCTTCAAGTACTAGTACCTTTGATGGTTTACGTGCACCACCACATGTGAGACATTGTAAAACATGTCATAGTAATACTTGTGTTGGCAGAACAGGACGAGGAACATGTCCTCTTTTAAATAATAACAACCAATGAATCTAGTTTCCAAAATGAACAAACGGGTACATATAAACTTATACGACACAACCATTAATATTACATACCATTATTATTATTATTATTATTTATCATATATTATATATATCGCTTCTTTTTTTGATAAAAAAAAATGCCATATAGTTACATAATAGGAGAGTTTTAATATAATAGGTCTTTAAAAATTGGCCTCAGCTTTGCTTCGGCCAATTTTCAAAATAATTAAATCCGTCGGCCCCACTTATGGTACCCGAGCCGCATTTTGACTCTTTGACTCCTCCAATACACATATTTGATAGTAAACATGGAAGGCGTCTCCATAGAAATAAAAACTTGTAAGTAACCTGAATTTAACTTGGTGCTGTTCCCTTTTACATGTTGTGTGGTTGCTAATGAGCTTAGTTTAGTTGTAGAAAATTTCTTGCAGTCTGTCAAAACATCATCTTTATGTAAATTTGTCGAGCAAAATCCCAGTTTTATTGCTAAGAATAGTTCTATCGAAGACAATCTTATCAACAAATGGTCAGATATCGTAAGCGTAGCTGCAAAAAAACTTGACATTAAATTGGTTAGTACTTCCATAGAGACACACAGTATACGCATGGCATCCGCAATTAGAAAAAAGCCCGTATTAAACCTTATAAATAGTCAAAACCTCGTAGAACGCCTCCCTGGAATGAAGTATTGCAAGTTATGAATCAACAGAATAACGGCACCCCAGCTTCATCCTCATCAACAACATCAGAAACACCAGAATCAAAGGCTACTTCCAATTCCATGAATGTGCTGTTGTCCTTGAAAGATAAAAACCAGATCAAGACAAACCTTTCCAATTTATTATTGAAACGGGAAAGTGACTTATGGGTTTTACCACTTGAAGAAGAGGAGGAGGAGGACGACGACGACGAGGAACAAAATGAAGAAAAGGAAAAAAAGGAAAAAAAAAACCGCTTTAGTTGTTGATAAGATTGTAGCCGACTTTGCAACCCAATGTAATTACCACCAGTAAGCACACGGATGATTATATTATGGATATGGAGAGAGAAACGCGTGGAGAGAGAGAGAGAGAGAGGAACGGCTAAAGATATTTACTTATTTTATCTTTAGCCCATCACAATCGTTAATCTTGGATTTAGGGGACATAAATTGGGAGTCCATCTTTTCAGAGGAAGAATTGGATCGATTGGATGGCTTTGGAGATCCCATGTTTCCATGTTTACCAGATGACATACTTGACATTCTTAACACAATCAGTTCATTGGTAATAAACGAGTAAAATAGATGGAGAATAACGGAAATGGTAGATGAAATGTGCAATTGGATAAACTAATAACTACTGCTTCTATTTTGTTAGGAAACTCCCTTGGATGCATACAACTTCGCCAGAGAATTAGATCATGACCCCGTAACTGAACCTTTGAAATCTTGGATTTCAATTGAATTACCAAATGCTGCATGTCATTTTTTTCACAATCACACTCTCGATTTTGATAAAATGCTTGAATATGACCAATTGTACAAAAATTGGGGTTTTTTGAAGACAGTAATTCAAGGTAGCAATATTACTGAAAAAGGGTAGGTTTTAAAGCAAGACAAACACATACTTTTAAGTTATTGGAGGCAATTGAAAACTGAACTGGTTTATCCATCTATCAATAGATCCGAAGGATCGAGTAAAGCTAATGGTGACGCCAAGAACAGAAAACGTAGCATTCCAGCCATCAAACCAGCAACAACTCGTAAAATGGGGCATAATATTGATACGATATATTCTACAAATGGAATAGAAGTGGGTTGCATAGAAGTTGGAAAAGATGACGATCAAACGAAATCTATCAAAGATGGTCTCATCAAAATGCCTATTATCATGCATGACATGTTGACTCAATTGGCTGAAACAGAAGAGGTGTTACGAAAAGCTAAAGTCCTTGGATATGTAATCAGTAGCTGCTCACAAGGTGCGAATTAATTTTTTGAAAATTTGAGCATTACTTTATATGGTATATGGGAGATACCTAATTAGGTATCTGGGTGGCTTAAAAATAGGGCGGTTTGGGCCTCATTTTTCCCTTTCTACTTACTTAATATGGTAATGCTAAAATATCTCATATCCATCCATCATGCTTCTTGTCTATCGCCAATACATCACATCTTGGTAGTTGACTATCCTCTTCTTTTTTATATTTGAAGATTGCTGCTACTGTGTTGTTGCTAGCTTATAACTGCAAAACCTTCATTATATTCAACTTCGAAGAAAAATGAAATCTGATTACTGTTTATATTGTTGCTGTTGTTGCTGTTCATTATTTTATGAAGAATTAATAAAGGTTGAGGCATGTTTGATTGTCTTTCAGGTAGTTTAAGAGATGCTCAACTCAGCTTATGTACACGTCATATCATATACCAAAATAGGTATATCCTATTTAGGTAACTCGATTTTTTGTGAATTAATTCGCATCTTGTGAGCAGCTAGTGGTATGCGGAGCTTAATATAGTAACACTTATTGTTATATATGAAATGATTGTTCACCATCTTAATTATTCATTATTTCAGGTACCAAGGCGGCAATGCTTGTCATGGACTCACCTGCTGGCTTCATATCAAGAATCAGAAGATCAAAGTACTTGGGGTTGCCTACCTGTTCAGAAAATTTCACAAAGAAGATAGTTCCTTTGTTCAAACTTGCCTTGACGGGCCTTATCATTATGGAGAATACGCGGTCAATTATTAACAATTCAACCAATGATCTTGAATCGCTGAGAGTCTCAGCTGGTTGGAGATTACCACCTACATTCATACCTTCATCTTTGATCTCAACATCCAAGTCTTCAACAACAGCATCATCATCAGCACCTCCAAAATCCTCATCCGCAGAAAGTTCATCTTCATCAAAAAAACAAAAAACAACAAAATGATTCCTCACTCATTCATTGATAATGTGTATACATGTATCATTATCAACCACTATTTCTTTACATATCAGTAACAACATGGCATATATATCCTCATAAAACACCAACAAGTCTCTAAAAGAAATGCATCATCAGTACCCTACCAATCCATTTCCATTCATTTATAATGTGTATATATGTACCACCACCAACCACTATTTTTTTTACATATCAGTAACAACGCTGGCATATATACCCTCATAAAACACCGAGTTCCTAAAAGAAAAAGCATCGTCAATACTTACCAACCCAATTCCATTCATTTATAATGTGTATTTTTGTACCACCATCAGCCACTATTTTTTTTTACAACTCTGGCATATATACTCTCATAAAATATCCACAAGTTCCTACATCAGCAATACCTTGCCGACCCATTTCATTCAATTTTTAAAAATACCATTTCTTTTTATACATCACATATCTACCTGAAAAGCATTATTTTTAATAATTAGTTATGGTGCATACATTTTAGAACCTAAATTTTCTTAGTAAATGTTTCAATTTCATTTTATTTTAACATCCGCCGTTATACTTACTTTTTATTGGTAGAATAGTTGATTAAGGAGGGGGAGATCTCTTTTGGGATAAGGATATAGTAGACCAAAAAAAATTATATATATGTTTTTTTCGGAGAAATATAGTACCGACATATGGTGTCCATCCTCAATGTTTCAATTTGGACTTGATCATAGGCCCTCTCCAGCCAAAATGGTATGCTACATCCCAACTTTAGAAGTTTATAAAAAAATATTTTTAGTTAAGATTACAAAAACTAATCCATTAGTTTTATTTTTAATAGCTGTATCTTTCATTTCAATGGTTTAATTTGTGTTTTGATCGCGTTTACATTTATTTATAACCATTTCAAATTAAACAAAAAATCATTTAGGTTCTAAAGTGTATGCACCATAATAACATTGGCATATTTTTTTTTAAAAAAAACTCCCATGAAATAAACTTGAAATGAATTTCTGTAAGGAACAATAATAATGATTAACAATATTTATTATATCTTAAATTGTGTTCGTTTTTCTTGTTTTATTATTCCTACATGATCCATTCATTTTATCGAGATGGGTGGATTGAAACTTTATGAGGTTCTCGTTTGTGGCACTTTTACCAAATCGGGACGTCCATAAAAAAAAGTTATTTCGCCATCGAATTTTCGATCCAATTATAGTTTTTATACAATAAACCATCTTACGATGAAAATTTTGGTTTTTATTTAACGTCTCCTTTGAACACAGCGTCTGGTCTGGCATATTTGTTCGAGGCAAGTCATACAAGTTTAGAGTATAAAAAAAACCCTGTTGGGATACAGGGTGAAGAATTTGGTTATTTTAATAATAATAGAATAAAAAATGATAATAAAACGGACAAGGTAAATCCTTTGAGACTCGATTATAGAGTTTTAATAAGAATGAAAGTTTGAATGAAGTTATTTTTACAAGGATGTTTTCAACTACGTATTTATATTTTTTCTATTCTATGGATGATGTGGCACTCTGTTAATTATTCTAGATGACGAATGGTTGAGTCGGATACTTTGAATTACTAGCTATCTTTGGGGAATAATGTTATTATTTATTATTTATTTGAGATGACTTGAATTCTCTTTTATTTAGTTATGGCGTAAAGCCATCGTTATGCAGTCTATTTAATTTCCTTTTTAGAATCAAGGTCAATTCACCGCTGTATTTGGTTATGCTTTTTAGGTTTTATCTTTTGTGTGACCCAGATCAAGGGATTATTATGATAATACAACACTGCCTATGATAATACCCTAGCTGCTGGTACATTTCCCACGTTTGATGATATCGCCACTTGGACACCTAATAATGCTGGTCGTGTAGGCCGTCAACAACCTAACTGTCTAGCCGATGCCCATAGAACGATCCTTACAATGATGACGAAGCATTTTCATATGCATCTATTGATCGATGGTTGTGTGGACTTACTTATTTAGGACACTTCTTTATCATTCCATAAACCACGCTATTGTTTAGACTATCACGTCATGATCATACTTTTTTGAAATTGATCGATGCCAAGTAAATTTGAGCAACTCATCACTAAAAATGGCATAGCTACGAATTTGAGCCAAGGAAAGCTCAACATGTATATATATACATATATACCGTATAAATATTTTGTTAAAAAAGCCATTTTTTTTTGCTTTTGAATATTTTTATTTTGTATTTACTACTATCATGGAAGACAATAACACGATCGAGAATAATATTACAACCACTGACGAGAGAATTGTGCTTTTCCAAAACTATATGGACTGGGAAGGTGCTGCAGGCATCAATTACAAGCAAAAGATTGAAGAAAAAGAAAAAGGAAAAAAAGAAAAAGAAAAACAACTTAAAGAATCAACTAGTAACGGCGTGCCTTCACGTCAACCTCGTGGTCCATACAATACAAAAAAACGATGTTAAAGTCGCAAAATTGATTAATCTCTTACAAGAAAACGAAGGCCTGTCTGTAAGAGAAGGTGCAATCAAGGTTACTTTGGCTTATTCAACTGCTAAACGTCGAGTGAACCAATGGAACGAGTCTTTTAACAATTGTGAAGCAGGTTTTCCTGGCTCGTCTAAAAAAACTGGTGCTAAATCAAAACTTAATGACGAGCATACTGTTTTTATCTTTGCAAAAATTTATGAACAGCCAACAATTAGTTGCAGTGATGTCACTGATATACTTTGCCAGCATTTCCCAGGTTTAAACATCACCAGCCGCGCTGTTAACAATCATATGCACAAAAAAATGTCACCTTACCTACAAACGCACTGTCCGTCAACTGGTTGCTCGCGATGATGATATAACTATTTTGCAGCAGTACGAAAGTGTATCAGCCTGGATGGCACTTGGAATTGATTTTTTCTCGGAATGTGTTTTTATTGATGAGGCAGGATTCAATAGAAATATGCACCGATCTCATGGTTGGTCTGACATTGGAAAAGCATGCAAAATTACCGTAGAAACAAAAGGACCAAACCTTAGTATATTGGGAGCTATTACTACTCATGGTGTTATTACTTTGTCCAGACGAGAAGTTTACGCACCAACCACCAAGAAAAGAAAAAGTGACGATAGTCCAGCACCCAAAAAAGGAACAACAGGTAGCGACTTTATGGATTCATTGAACAAGTACTTACCAATATTGAAGCCCATATCGATATCTTGTTATGGACAATGCTGCTATTCATCGAACAATTGATGTCAAGGATTGGGTTACAGAACGTGGTTTCGAGATTATTTACCTTCCTCCGTACTCCCCTTTTTTAAACCCAATTGAAGAGTTTTGGTCAAAACTTAAAGATGTGGTTAACAAGGATCCTGCCTCTGTAAGACTTAATAGTAAATTAAGCGATCGTATTAAAAAAGCATCAGAGCATATTTTCCGTGAAGACTGTCAAGCTTGGATCAAGCATTCATTGACATTTTGGGATCGCTGTTTGGCAGGCGAAAAAGGATTATAAAGATATATTTGATATAAAGCTATTTTTTTGATATAAATAAATATAAACAATACATACGTATTATTACGTTTCATTTGGATCATAATCATTTTTATTATCTGGTAGCTTATATTTGTTTGCTGCAGCTTGATATCAAAACTGTATGGCTCATTTTCAGCAGCTGACCCGATTTTGGCTCAATTTCAAAAAATGGCTCACTTTCAAAACCGTGGCCCATATTCATTTCTGGTGGCCAAATATAACTTCCAACGCTGTATTTATATTTAAGTTATGAAAAAAGATATTCAAATGTCTATTTTACTTCCGCTGAGTAGTGAGCTTCATTGTTATCTCTAAAGTCTAGGTTTGTCATAAAAATCCTACTCCTCTGTATATAGATCACGCAACTGATAAATTTAGCTCTTGTGCATTGACAATCGAGTCGGGCTTTAACAGGTGAAGCCAATATACAGAACAACGCGCAATATTTATGTTGAAGCTATTATTTGCTTGCACAGCATCTATATATCAATGCAAAACCAGTGGTTTTAAAAAAAATCATTATTGTCGTTTCTGTGTTATTATACTATATATTTCCATACAGTAGTTGGTGTTGTGGACCATATATTATAACATTATAATAATAGTAATAGTAGTAACAGATATAATGTAATAAAAATATAAATAGACCGAATTACTTTTATTTAATATGATGTATCATATTTTGTTTACTGATGTCAGCTCTATAATGTTATATATTTCCGCCAGTTTCCGACTGTAGAAACCCTATAGACCATAGTTTTCGCCAGGCGGAAAGTCGAAATCGACGAAAGCGATAAAATCGATTTTTTCATTTTGAAACTTCATATTGTTCGAATTTTCATTTCTGATAGAATTTTTTAATTTAATTGCGCTTGATATAACAATTTCCAAATATATATACATGTTGTGTAGTGTAGTGTGAGCCTTTGTGTTATATAACATGGTATTTATACTATTTTAATTCAAACAAGTTCAGACCGTGATAAACACATATACTCACTTTGACTAAATTCATGACTTGAAATGTTCCAAGTAATACTTCGAAGTTATGAACACTTTGAGGGATGTAAAGAGTTCCAAGTTCTGATAATCTGTAAAATACATGGTACTTCGAATCCATCATGACAACGCGACACATGAACCCTATAGTATAACCATGAATAAGAGTCTCTTTATCCTCCCTCCAACCATTAAAAATTAAATATCATACATACCCTCACAAATTATACCACACGATCTTGATGTTACCCAAGTCACCACCTTTCTTGAAAATTTGATTTATGCAATCTTTCAAGCAATTAGAAAGTTTTACAAGATCATCACTGCAATTGCTACGGGGGGCTTGCATTCTATTAAAAGTAATAGATCACTCTTATCACCATCACATGAATAAACACTAAAATCACGTTTGGGCCCGACTGATTCGGCATGCATCAATGGTCCCATTGGCTCTATATATCATCAATCCTTAGTTATTATATGCACCTGCTGAACTAGGGACCCCCTCTCTTATATCAGTATGATTACTTCCAAGACACTTACCTTTCCGTGAATAAAAGTGAAGTGTTAGGAAAATAATTAGAGAGAATCAGAATTAATGTGTTTTAACGAATGTATCTTCATTTATGCTTGAGGGATCATATTGCTCGCTATAAGACTTTAACCTATTTTCAAGTATTAGGAGAAAATCATTTTAGTGTCTTTATTTTAAAATAACAAATTGACTGCTTCTATATATACGTACAATGACGAATATACATCTTGGTACACCATTGATTCGTCATCTTCTTCTTCAATAATCCATGCTTGTAAAACTATTTTTGCGTCCCCAACGCTTTAACGTGAAGTCTATAATAACATCCAAATCAATTACTGCTGTTTAGCATACTATCAAACCACACGCACTCTTTAGCTTAACAGTATACTTACTTCACCAACTTTGTGACACCATTTGACATGATGTGAAACCAACAATTCTAGTTTATATTCTTTCTTTAACTCTTTATTCATAACTTCCCATGGTTCAGCTTTCAACGAATTTCCCAATTGTGTTCTTTCATTGATATAGCATATAAAGTTCAATGATCTGGTATATATACAATAATTAGTTTCCATTGTACCACATGTGAACACTTTTTACAGCACACGTTGTGATATCACAAATAAACCTACAATTGAGTATGTTGTTATAGATACGAAGATGGTTTCGATCCACCGCAGACATATCTTGATCAAGTTGACCAGCTTTTCGGATCGTTTTTCTTCTGCATTCCATAAAAATTTCGGCTAAGGCCATGTCATTGAGCACCCACTACGTACAGTAAATAATAAAAGAAACGAGTAAGAAAACATGCTTATTATAAATATCATATATAGAACCCCCCCAAGTTTCTTTATTGTATTGGTAATCACTTTTTAATTCATATTTTTGAGTCCCTTGCCGATTAGACAATAGTATACCGGTAGTTCGTTGACGTTGGATCTGATACTATCGGTACTTGTTGATTGTGAAGTTGCATCAAATTTTTTACCTGACGTTGTTTGACCCTGTAAACAAGATCATCATTATGTTAGTATAAAATCCAATAAAATAATAAAAGTTTCAGATATTTATGATCTTACAAATGATTTATCATAACTTTTTTAGCTAACCTAGTCCTAAATTTTAAACCAAGGTAGACACATGAAGCCTCCGCTACCATACCAACTTAGACCATCCTAGACCACGTTGGTCTTGAGATATAACACCGAGTTCGTCTATCTATTCATCAAAATAACACGGTCACCCGAAACACCGCGGCCACTCCCTTAGGGTCGACCTCAGATCAACTTGAGTCCTCCTCAAATTCTTTTTCTACAGTTTCATTTTCTCTTTGCTGTTCTTCGTCTAAATCATCATCAACTTCTTCACTGATATTGTACTTTTTACGCTTTTAGGTTGACCAGTCGTACGAATCTTTCGCCGCTCGTTTTAATTGATTTGAGAAATTCTGGTTCTTTTGGTCGTGTAAAAATTCATGAAGTTTTCGACGTTCTAAAGTAATTTTCGCTACTTTTTTATAAGATGAATTATGCATCTTTGTTGCAAAAGTAAGATGCAGATTGTGGAATGGCCATAGTTGGAAGGTTGGTGTTATTTGTGCTGTAGCCGTTATTAATAGTAGTCGCATGTTCAGCATCTTTAACATTATTACGTAGCGATGTTATACGCGATTCAAGGATATGCTTATCTCCTTGAACATTATCTATAAAAAAATGCCTTAACTTCAGGACGACCATAGTAGCCATATTATGACTTCATCATAGCATCAAATGGGGGCGCAAGGTGATTCAAAGACCTTGTGGGGACAAGTTGAAAAAGTCATATTTCCCCAAACTCATTTACAGTAGTATACATGGCTGTGAAAGTTGGTTGCCCATTAAATGTAGACTTTAAAATATTTGAACCATGACTTCAGCAGTCTATCGATCGGTTCCCATGTATATTCCTGTAGACCCGCTCCTGAGTAGACAGACCTAGCATTGGCATAATTTTGCGCTACTTTGGAAAGAGGGGGATCAACACTTTCTAAGATGCCAAAGATCCGCTTAAATTGTTTATTCGTCTCCCAATAAACATCGACGAAATCCACGATTTGGTCTTCCTTTTTGATTTCATCAGCAAGTACTGTCACCGCTCGCTATAACGATATTTTGATATAACGATATTTCGATATAGCAATAGTGTTTTGGGGTCCATGACAGATTAAGCAGGGAAATATTTTTAATTTTAAATAACGATATCCGATAATCCTTCAGTTAAAATATCGTTATATCGAGGGAACAAATGATATAGTACACATACATTGATAGACATAAATCAACCGAAAAGGCTACTTACTCATCACAGGCTATCATTTGCTTGGTTTGCATGATGATGGTCTGTTTCCAATCAAACAACAGAGGTATTTTTTTAACGAAAGATATTAGCTCCTCACAAGTCGTTGGGCAGGTGACTGTGAAGTACTCTCCGTTTTTCGACAAGTAAATACACTTGAAAGTGATTTCCCCCCCTGCAATACAATAAAAGGAGTATTTTGGTCAAAACAGAAGTGTTGTAGTATACTGAAAAATACTTACCAAAGAAACGAATATAATGTTAGGGAACTGGGTAATTAACCATTTGCAGAGCTTCGATGAATTTCAATATATTTATAATCCCCACCATCTTTGTTTCATCACCTTGCTCTTTCTTATCAGTGGTGTTGTACTTCACACCTCTCGAAAATTCAACAAGAACAGAAGTGATTCTTTTGTCTTTGGTAGCAAAAGCCACTCCGTCCCATTTGGTTGTATTAGTTGTTTGAATTTCTTTCAAACATATTGGAACAAGAATTGGTAATGCATTAGTGCTTTATACATTGTATGCATATTCATATATACATATGTAACATACCAGCCAAGATCAACGAAATCATTATTAGATAAAAATAAGTTGTTCAAGATAAACACTCTTGTCAATGAATTCAAAAATAACATCATTGATTAAAAAAAAGTGTCTACCTCGGAATCAAAAATACCATCCGCGAATATTAACACCATGGTCAACATCTTTTAAAGAATCCTGTAGATCAGAGTATAATCTCTATAGACTCGACCGGTCCCCGTGGATGTTCTTTTTAATTTCGAGGTAAAACATCATCAATATTTGTAAACAGTATATATATTTTTTTCGTGTTAAATTTTTTTATTCCTCCAATATTCGTAAGCGCTAATGTTATTTCCGTATATGGCAGCCTTTTCTCCATACTTGGTTGCAATTTTCTGTATTAACTACTAAGCAGTACCCATGATGATTGCGATCGAGAGTCTGAGTTAAGTGTTTTTTGTGGCTTTATCCCGCTCGAACTTTAATTAATGCAAATATTCAATTTAAGAAAAATGAACTGGGTACTCTTTTTTCCCTTTCTTTTTTCCTTTTCCTTTCTTTTTTCCTTATCAAAACAATTTTTTTTCCATTGATACTTGGGGGAGAAATAATAACAATGAATCGTTTTGGAGGAATAACGCGTCGATCGGCTTTAATGCCTTCTTTAATATTACGTAACCAACAACAAATAAAAAATAAAATGATTCATACCAGTAAACGTTGTCTTTCAAAAGAAGATTTATACTTTTTCGACAAGTTGCCTGGTGAAGGACATCAACCTCAAAAAGGTGTTGAAAAGATTTTTGGTCCTTTGAGAGCTGAAAGATTTGCAAAGTCACTGTATCCTGTATTATCAACACCAGAAGATGTTTTTGATGTTGCTATCGGTAACTATAATAAAATTAATAATGAATTACTATTTTCTAATTGTTCTTATATGTTTCCATATGTTTATTTATATATAAAATCACTATTGACATATTGAATTCTTTTTTTTTAGTGGGTGGAGGTATCGTTGGTTTAGGTAAAGAAAAAAATTGGTTTTGTTTGTTTCACCTCTCCTTTCGCATAATAATCAAATTAAACATTCTTTAAATTTTTATTTATTTTATTTTATAGCTACTGCTCGTGAAATTCTTAATCGTTATCCTGAAAAAACTGTAGTTGTACTTGAAAAAGAAGATCATGTTGCTGCTCATCAAACAGGTCATAATTCTGGTGTGGTAAGCTATTTTTATTTTTTCAATACAATAAAAAGAAAAAAGGGAATTGAAAAAATAAATAAAAATAAAATAGATTCATGCTGGATTATATTATGAATCTGGTTCACGTATGGCTCATACATGTGTTCGTGGTGCCGAATTAATGTATAAATATTGTGAAGAGAATGATCTTCCAGCTGAACGTTGTGGAAAATTAATTGTAGCATGTAATGAAGAAGAACATGCTCAAGTTGAAAAATTATATAAACAAGGCACAGCCAATGGTGTAAAAGATCTCGAAATTATTTATAAAGATGAGGTAATTATTTATATATAAACAGATAAAATAGGTCTGGGGAATTTATAGTAGAGAGAGGAGTGGAGTTATAAGAGATGAAATTGACTTTTTTTCTTTTTTTAGATCAAAAAATTAGAACCCAATGTTGATGCTTATAGTGCATTGAATTCACCAAATACAGGTATCACAAATTTTTGGCTTGTCAGTCAATGTTTAGCAAATGAAATTCGACAATCAGGGTAAAAGAAAAAAAAAAGTTAGAAACAACCCTTTTTTTTTATATATATTATTATTATTTATTTATATTATATTATATATTATATTATATAGTCGAGGTGATGTTAAACTTTCTTTTGAAGTATTAAAAGTAAATCAAGTTGAAAATGAACGACATGTTTTGGTATGTAAAGAATATATATTTATCTATTAACTCTCTTTATTTCAATATGATATATTATATCATAGGACATGAATAAATAATATCAATATTATATATATATATAGATTAAGGGTCGTGAACCTGGACAAAATGGACCTCATCTTTCTGTTCAAGCCAAAAATGTTATTACATGTGGTGGTTTCTATTCTGATAGATTATCAAAAATAACAGGTGGAAATGCAGAAAAACATAAAATCGTTACTTTCCGTGGAACTTATTACCAATTAAAGCCTGAATATCGAACAATTGTATCACGTAATATTTATCCTGTACCTAGTGGAGGTGGTATTCCTGTAGGTGTACACTTTACCCCTACTGTAAGTTTTTATTTTATTTTGGTTATAAAATATATGAAAAAAGTTTGAATAACAAAACTTTAACTTTTTTGATATATATAATAGGTGGATGTACGAAGAGGTCATCAAATGATTGTTGGTCCAGGCGCATGGTACGTAACTATGTATATGATTATTGTATGGGAAGATGTTAGGTATATATATAAATCTAATCTATTCATGTATAGTATCACATTTTCAAGAGAAGGCTACAAATTCTTTGATTTCAAACTTAAAGATGTACTTGATTTTGCAACCAATAAACCTTTTTGGGAATTCGTTCTTCAAAACTTTTCATTATCTCTAGGTGAATTGTATAGAGATCTTTTCAAGTTTGCCTTTTTAAAGAGTGGTCAACGAATTATTCCCAATCTTAAAGGTGATATGGTTGAACCTAGTTTTACAGGTGTTATGTCCCAAGTATTTGAGGTAAATATTAAGAAAGATAGAAGAATTTTGACAATCTTTTAGTAAAAAAGAAAACAAAAAGAAATAACTAAATATTTTATATATAGCCCGGAGGTGTAGCAGCAGGCGATTATATCCTTGAACGCAAATGTTTAAATGGACTAGCGCTCAATCTCAGAAATGCACCATCACCTGCAGCCACTGGTGCTTTAGCAATTGGTGAAATGTTAGTTGATGCTGCTGCAGAGGATTTTAAATGGAAATAAGTATAAATAAAATATAGGTTTCTATTATTATAGAAAAAATCACATACACCGCTACATATATCAAAAATAAAAGTAAGATAAAGATATATACTTTTTATAAGATTGATTTAAGAGCCTTTATTATTTACATCATCATCATTACTACTAATACTATTATTATTATTACGATTATTGTTATTATTATTGTTGTTAGTGTTATTTTGTGATTGTTGTTGTGATGATGATAATCGTTCCATAAATTGAATAATTTGAGGTAAATCCAAATCCGGTGGATTACTTTCAACTGATGCTAACAAGGGTTCTAATATTCCATCTATATCATCAATCGACATATTACAACAAGCTGCAATCAACCGTTTACATTGTAATTCTTTTTCTGTTGAATGTTGTTTTAATTGTTCAATTTGTTGATTTAATTCTTGTCGTATTTGGGAATGGGCTTCCACCTGTGCCTGCAAAAGTGAAACTCGCTCTTCTAACCATTGTTCACGTCCACTATTACTACTATTAATCCCTTGCTCTCCTTGTTCTATTATTTTTTGTTTATTGTTATTATTGGATTTCAAAGCTTCTTCCAATTTTCGTACAAGGTCATTGGATTCAACCAATTTATGTTCACATCCTTGTTGTTTTTGTGTTTGTTGGGTTATCAATTTTTGTCGTGCTTCACTTAATTCAAACATAACGGTACGTAATTGGATTTGTGTACGTTCTAATTGTTCATCTCGTTCTCGTAGTTGTGTATGATAATCGTCATCGAGTGCGTCCACAATTTTTTGTACAGCTATATATTATTAAGTATTGTACATTTAGATAATGAGAGATTATTAATTTTCCCAATTTCTTTCCTCACTAATTATTTTTTAATATACAATAAATACATACTAGATACAATCTCGCGCCCGCGCGTACTTGGTTTATAAGTAATTTTCTTTGTTAAAGTATCAGGAGTAGGGGTATCCAGTGGCTAAATAATTATTTTTATCATGTTTTAGTAAACTACTATATGGTGAAAACTAAGTATTAACGGGAAAAAAAAGTTAATTTACCTGTTTTGATTCAGCAATATTTTTTGTGATTGAACTAAATTCGTTCAACATGGCAACCATACTTTGTAATCCAAGTCGCATTGCAATACTTAGACCAGTATCACCATTGATATCTTCTGCATGAATGACCGACTGTAAATGACGGGTACTTCCAATAATGCTTAATATATGTTTCATATAAAACATGGCTGCATCATATCGTCCATGAGTTGCAGCGGTTAATGCAGTATGATGTATTACTGTTCTCCTCCTTCGATCAATGATGGGAATTGATTCCTTGAGATGTTCCAATAATTTCGGAAAACAGTGAGTATCAAAACAATGAGTCATCATCACACTTCGCATTAATGCTGTTTCACCGTGATGATTAACTCGACATACATCAGCTCCTCGTATAATTAAAAGTCCCAATGTTTTGATACGTGCTAATGAAGCAGCCCAATGTAATGCCGTATGTCCCTGATCATCAATCACGAGATTAATATCGATGTCCGGTGGTTTTAATAATTCTGGCACTTGGGATGAATCATCAGATGATATAAAAAGTCCCATTAATAAACTACGATGTTTTTCTTCATCTATCACTTTGGTTTTTTTTCTTGGTGGTGTTGATGGTGTTAATCTTTGTTCATCTACCAAGGATAGTCGTCGACGATTATTGCTATTATTATTAATATTGCTGGGTGAAGCATGATGGTTGTGATAATGATGGTTGTGATGATTATGGTGATTAGGGTGATGAGGATTGTAAGGACGTGGTGATAATGCTGCAATAGAAGACGACATTGGAGAAGGGACCGTAATAACACTACCCAAAGGTGATGGAGGAGGTGATGAAGTATGTTGTGGATCATAATGAGCAAGAGCTTCTTCTTTTGTTGGTAATCGATTATGATCATTATCATAATGTGTCATATCTAATTCAAATAATGGTCGAGCTGCTTCAAAAACATTATATTTTTCTGCAAGTACTTTGGCAATTTCCATGGGGATCCTTTTTTTAAGTGAAAAAAAAAACAAAAAAAAAAATTAAGTACTTTTTTTTTATTTCCTTCCTCCTTTCCTTCTATCCATCCAATATTTATGTATACGTCATAAAAATATTAATATTATTATTATTATTATTATTATTATTTTACCAAGTGCCTTGAAATTTTCCATAACCACCTTGTACTTTTTCATGAACACCTGGCAAGATTTCTCGTTCAACAATGCGTGTTCGTTTTCCTTTATCAAAACCAGCAACTTTAAGAATCTGAGTCGAGTTCATGTAAGAGTCTTTTCGTCGGCGCATAAGGGGCATCCCTTGAACTAACATCTCGTATACACCAATACCAGAATACATTGCTCTGTATACTTCTGTTGTATAATCTTGCATTTGTTAAAGATTAAATATAATATTAGACACACAAAAAAAAAAAAAAAAAAAGAAAGTGGTAACTTTTTTTTTCGTCCCCTCTTTCCTCTCTTTGTCTCTTTGCTTAACGCGTTCGGACATGAAAATAAATATTTCAAGTTTCAAACCACAAAAAGCGCGTTTATTTCGCGTTCTCCATAAAAAAACGAAACTCTCCGCTCTCCCTTTTCTCCCCTCCATCTTCCATCTCCTTTAACTCTAACGTTGTTCTATATGTTTTTAATCTTTTTGTCAAGCATTTTTTGGTGGCTGAGAAAGTGATGTTTCATTACTAGAATTCATGCAAAATTAAAATATAAAACCAAGGATGCGGATAATTAAGTCCTTTTTTTTTTTGAAGTCTAAAATACTCGTGTACCCAAAAGTTTTAGAGTTTTCTCTATGGCAACAACATTATTGCTGACATAAAATAAAGTCATTTTCTTGTCTCTCTCCTTTTACGCTTTATATGATTGGTGGTCATGACAATGTCGTGGATTACGTTACTATGGCATTTTTATATAAAAACTTTTCCATTACAATACAATAATAGTAATCAAAATGGTCAACAGGCTGACACGACTACTACGATACCTTTCTTATCCAGTAATAATAATAAAATGACTTCATTCACTAGTAACAGGAATCCTGATTTATCGATTCGTTTTACTCAACCTGAATTATGTGATCCTAATGTGATTCAGGTAAAAAAAAATAGGCACCAATAATAATAAAAAAGAAATGCATATTATTATAGATTATTTATCAAGTAATTATTCTCTAGTATTCAGGATATTTTGATATCAATTCAAAAGATGTTCATTACTTTTTTTGGTTCTTTGAGAGCAAAAAGATTGAAGATGCTCCTTTCACATGTAAATATTGACATATACATATATATATTACTCGTAAAGATCGGGATACTAACTAATAATTTTAAATTGATAAGTATGGTTAAATGGTGGTCCTGGATGTTCAAGTATGGGGTAAATATTTATGAAGACTTCTCTTCTATTACAATACTATTTTACCCTACTTTCTTATTTGTGTCTATACTTGACAACCTTTTTTCCCCATTCGATTTATTATATTAGTGGTCTATTTACTGGGCCAGGTCCCTGTAAAGTAACAGATGATGGGTTCAACATGAAAACTGTTTATAACCCTTATAGTTGGCATCGATATTCAAATATTTTATTTTTGGATCAGGTTTGTTTAAAAAAAAATATAATATATATTCAAACATTCTTTACTACTCTAATTTAGCTTTATTTTTGAAGCGTTACTACTACATTTAGAGATGTACAGGAATGTACAGTTCACAAACATAACGAATAATAATACAATACTTCTTATCTCACATGAACTTATTAATATATATAGCCTGCTGGTACTGGTTTTTCTTATGGTACCGGAACAATTAATAGAACCGAAGATGGAGCATACTATGTATACGAATGTTTGCAACTCTTTTTTGAAATGTTCCCACAATATAGGAAACTTCCATTTCATATGTTTGGTGAATCTTATGCTGGACGTTTTGTATCAGAATATGCTCGACATATTATTGAAAAAAATTTAATGATCAAAACCAATATTTTTTCTTCTTCTGAGAATGATAATAATGATGAAGATCAAATTATTTTGTTAAAGTCTGTTGCTTATGGTAATCCATATATTGATCCATTTTATCACTAGTAAGTTTCAGTGATCCTTCTTCTTAATAATGATACCAATCAAAAGTTTACGTATTTACGTATTTGTTATCTTACATGAAGCTGTTTTTATATAGCCAATCAAGTGCTCAAATGGCTTGTAATTCTTCAAGTGAGTATAACCTCTATTCCAAATTCAAAACAAAAAACTTTACTTTTGGTGAACTTCTTGTGAGTAGAACACTGACAGACAGTCTGTGATAAAATTACTCTTTTTTTTAAAAAAAAAACAATGACATGATAGATCCATTCACTGCTTCACAAGAAACATGTAAACGAATGGCAGAGATTTTTAATAAAAAGTGTGCATCATTATGTAAAGTATTTCTAATTTTATTTTTTATTTTTAACAAGATAATACAAATGATACATCATATTATATGGACTGCTAATAGTTAAGAAAAAACTAAATATCTATCTATTTTTTATTGGTATATGTATGTATATATATATATAATATTCATATACATAGTAAAACAATGTGCTGATACCAATACTGTAGCAGATTGTTATAAGGCTCGAAACACATGTGTCGAAATCGAAAACTTGTTTGTTACTACAGGTCAAAGTACTACTGATATTCGTATACCTGCAGTTCAAGATACACCTCCTCAAACATATACACGATTTTTAAATCTTGATTCAACACGTCAACATATTGGTGCAGACACTATATATACAGAATGTAAAGCTTCTGTTAGAGTATGTTTCTACCGTATTTCCCTATACGTATAAATAGACGAGAATGTCAAAAAAAAAGAAATACTGATTGAGCAAATGATATATTTATTGGTATAGGTACCGTTTCTAGAAACTGGAGACAAGTAAAGTATCATCATCATGCATATATATATTTCAAGACAAAAATATAATTTAACATCACTTTATTAATAATTTATATATCAAATATATGTACAGTGCTCGTTCTTCAAGTTCATCTATTAGTTTTCTACTAAATCATGGAGTCAGAGTCCTCGTATTTGTTGGTGATGTGGACTATCTTTGTAACTGGGTGAATAGTAATATATATCATAATTAGACAACAAAAGAAAATATAGTAATTACAAAAATTATTATTAATATATATATATATATATATATACTATTACGTAGTACGGGAATAATGCATTATTCAATGCTCTCCCGTGGTACTATACAGACAAATACCGTGAACGATCTTTGGAGCCTTGGATAATAAATAACCGTGAAGTTGGACAAATAAAATCTTGGGGTCCTTTGACATTTATTCGGGTTTATCAAGCAGGACATGTGGTAATAACAAGAAAAATTGCCTTTACTTTTTTTTTCTCAAAAAAAAAAAAACATTTTACAACTTTTGAATTAATATTTTGATTATTTTTTTTGTGTGATTTTTTGTGAATATATAATAGGTTCCTTATTATCAGCCACTTCCTTCTTTGGCCATGTTTCAAGCATGGATTAGTAATATGACACTCAACCCACTTTCAGCCATGTATGCAGATACAAATTTTAAAAATTTTAAACATGAATAAATTAACTATTGTAAAACTTGATCCAAATCGCTCTTTTTTTGAGCTTGTCGAATTCATTGAAGACACCCTACGACATTGATTTTGAATTGTGATCGTTTTAAGTGGATTCTTCCATTTACGTATATGTTTAATTTATGAAAGTATATAGAAAAAAATAGGTTTAAACGCTACGACTACTATACGTAGTAGATAAGAATTAACAAAAGGTTTTATTTATGGTTGGAAAAACCCCTATTTTAACACGTGTTTTTTTCTTGCTGTTGTAACCATGTTATTTCCAAAAGGGGATATAAATCGAAGAAATGCATTAATCAGGAGTAAAAAAATTTACAACGTTGGGAAGATCAATTTTTTTTTACATTGACCGATATTGGCCAATGATCAAGAAGTATTTACATAATAAAGAATTGAAAAATAATATATATAAATACAGTGTAAGATAGTTATATAATTTCATACAATTAACAACTTTAAATATATTTATTATCTACCTTTTAGTAAAATCATAATGGAGACCACGACAACAACAGAATTTCGTAATGAAGTTCTTAAAACTACAGCTAATACTACATTTCGTATAAGTGGTGGTCGACGTCTTGCAAATGATGCCAATGTTGCTTATATTTTACCAAGTGATCAAGATGAAGTAAAACGACTTAAACTTAATCATGATCTCTGGAAGTATGTAAATTTTTTGTTTGTACATTTAAATATTTTATTCATTTTAAATCAGCAACGATTGACATTTTTTGGTTTTTACATAATTGGTATTATAGAGAGTTGATGAACGGGTAAATCTACAAGCAAAACAAGATACCAAAACAATATTATTATTTTTAATTAATAATTCTTTTTAAATAATCGCACAGGTTGTACAAGTCAGATATGCATGAGCAATTAGAAAAAGGAATTCGGGTATTGGACGTTGGCTGTGGACCAGGATGGTGGACTTTGGTAGGAAAAAAATTGATGATTTTTATATATTGTTTAATACATCAGATAAAAAGATAATTTTGCATTAATTTTTCTAAATTTTTTGCTTGTTTGCTTGTTTGCTTTTTAGGATATGGCTGCATTATACCCAAATTCTCAATTTGTTGGTATCGATATGGCTGACGTTTTCGTTACCAAAGATTTACCTTCCAATGTCACCTTCAAACGTATGAATGCTGGTACTGGACTTGATTTTGATGATGGTTCTTTTGATTTTGTTTTTCAGCGATTTTTGGTAATGGGATTATCTGTTGATCAATACAGTTCTTCAGTTGCTGAAATAAAGCGAGTATTGAAACCAAAAGGTGCCATTGAAATATTGGAATTGATTAATGATTATTCAAATGCAAGCCCTGCTTTTGCTCGTATCACTTCTTGGAGTAAGAATTTTAATTTAATTTAATTTCACATTCATATATATAAGTAGTTGATTTTTATTTTAATTAAAACAAAAACTATACTCGGATCTATAGTTCAGCAAGCTATGGACTCTCGTGGTCTTGATTCATTTATTGCAGATAAAGTATCTTCTATCTTGGAAACAGCAGGTTTTCAAACTATTAAGGATGTTAATTATGATGTCCCCATTGGTAATGATTTTCCTTCTTTTTTTTTTTATTGTCTATGGATTTATTATTTTGATTGTTGGTGAGATTGTTTAGTGATAAAAATTACAAGCTAATAAAAATTAATAAAAATGTGATTTAACATATAGGGCCATGGGGAGGTGAACCAGGTGAAATGTTTCTTGCTATTCAAAAATTGGCATTACCTGCCGTGAAGGTGATGGTGACTGAATTAACCTCAGCTACTCCTCAAGAATATGATCAAACAGTCCAACAAGCATTGATTGAAGAAGCACATTCGCATCAAGTTTCTACACGATTTAGACTTATTTATGCTACCAAATAACTTTAATTACAATAATTTTAATGAAGAAAATACTAATTTACGTAATGAATCAACTAAATTTTTCCTTCAAGTTATGAAAAGAGAAAAGCTAACTCATCACATTTATTTTTTTGAGTTGAACAATATAATTTTTTTTTTAAATAAATAATGTTTTATATGTATAAAAAGATGATCGTTGGTATAAAATAATGTTTTTTGTATTATTGTATTGTTGGGCTGAATATAGTACGAAATAAAAGTTGAATAGAATAACCAAAACATTTATATCAACAACATTGTACACAAACAATAATCAACAGTCAACGAAAAGAAGGAGTGCCTTAATTTGGAAACCGAAAGTTTTTTTTTTTTGACTCACGAATACTCAGAGTTGTCATTATTCTCGAGATTTTCTTTTCTTTTTTTTTCCATTTTATATATATATATACAGTTTAATCCATGGCAGAATCAACTAACGGCGAAACAGGTGTTATTTCCCTGTATCAAACCTTTTTACAAGATCCTGTAAGATATTTCTTATTTTCAATAAAAGAATTTATTTCTTATTTGTTTTTTTTGAACGTATAATAAAACTCATTTGTTATTGAAAAATGGTAAAAAAAAAAAAAAAACGAATAGGAAATATCAACACCTGTTGCCATCTTTAAAGCTTTAACTGAATTTGTACGCGATAATGCAGGTAATACAAATAAAAAGGGAAAGAAAAAAAAACAGGATTTACTATGATAGTGTTTGATTGAATAATAATATTTGGACGATTCAATTGATTGTTTACTTTGTTGGATATATATATAGCACCCACAATGTCAGAATTCATGGAAACGTTAGAAGGAGCTGCACAAGCGATCCGAGACGATTCTCAAAAACCACGACGTACAGTACAAGGTCAACATAAAGCAACTATTGCCACTTTAGCTGGCGTTGATCTATTTATGCGATTTGTTACGAGAAACGCGCATGATTTTTCAGTATGTGTGGTATTTTTGATAGGCTACTCGTCTATATATACCGTTACGAAAGAGAATCAAAAGGGATTATTGTAACTAACAAAGTAAATTATATAAATATAATATAGCTTTCAACTAAAAGTTTTGATGATTTCAAGGATCATCTTTTGTCACGAGCAACATTGATTTTGGAAAAAGCATGTACAGCAAGAATTAAGGCAGCAGAAATTGGTGCCGAATTTGTTCAAGATAATTCAGTCATTTTAGTACACGCATATTCTCGTGTTGTTATGAGTGTTTTATATCATGCTGCTAATGTACAAAATAAACGGTTTAAGGTATATGTTACAGAAGGTCGACCTAATAGTGAAGGGTAAGAAAAAACAAAACATGTTTCTTTTTATTTTATCTATTTTGTTTTGTAATCATTGGAACAAAAAAAAAAGAAGGTTGGATAAGGTGATAATTAACGAACATATTTGTTTTTTAGTTTAAATGCAGTTAAAGCGTTAAAGGAAGCAGGTATTCCTTGTCGAGCAATTCTTGATTCGGCTGTTGGATATATTGTAGATAAAGTAGATATGGTTTTCGTTGGTGCTGAAGGTGTTGTAGAAAATGGAGGTGTTATTAATCAGGTAAGACAGATATAATTTGGATGGATTGAATCATCATAATAATAGTGATACTGACTATGCTTAATAATTTATATAACCTTTATATATTAGGTTGGAACATATCAAATTGCACTCGTTGCTAATACTCTTGGAAAACCAGTTTATGCAGTAGCAGAAAGGTACTAATAAGACAGAATTGTAAAACATACCAATAGTGACCTAGAAACATTGTATCATAACTAACTAAATTGATTTGTTACTTAGTTACAAATTTGTTCGTGTATATCCTCTTAATCAATATGATTTACCTGCTGCTACACCTGAAATTGTAAGCTTTACTTCACGGCGGAAATCATTTAGTAGTAATGAAGATTCAGAAGCATCTTTGGAAGCTACAAACCCATCCGTAGATTATACACCTCCTCAATATGTAACCTTGTTATTGACAGATTTAGGTGTTCTTACTCCTAGTGGTGTTAGTGATGAACTTATCAAGTTGTATTTGTAGAAAAAAAATGTTATTCCATTCATCATCATCATCATCGTCATCCTTTCATCCATTTGTTCATATACGTATATATAAATAAATAATAGTCAAAAGAAAAAATTACATATATGGAATTGCTATTGTTTATAGAATGTGATGTTAATGATAACTGATTTGTCATTGTATGGCTAAAACGCTCAAATTAACATAACATATCCTCATCTGGTATGTTGATTAAAAATATAAATGTTATTAAAGAATGTGAATAAAGACTATGTTTAAAAAATCTTCCCAGCGTACTTCAAATTTATGTATTGATTTCCTCTTTCCTATGGTTTGTGGAATCGCATTTTTGACTTGACAGAATGATAATTTAACTTTGTCCCTTCTATAATACAAACCTACAAGGATTTCTGCAAAGTTGAAAACCTCCTTTCTGTAAAACTTAAATTATCATTTTGTCAAGTCAAAAGTGCGACATTGCGGGTTACATATCGAAGATATCAAGGACAAGTATGATTATTTTAAAAAAAAAAATTCAATAAAATTGTTGAAGAAAACGCTCAATTGTTTTGAATTGCCACAAGTATTAATAGTGTTTTAAAATTCTCTTCTCTTTCCAGTATACAAGTATCTAGGAGCTTAATAATCGATGAATAAACAAAACAAAAATCCATTAGCCGCGTTACTGTGGCACTCCCCAAAATTTAAAAAAGCTGTTTTGCTGCGCGCTTTGAGGCTGACGATGGATAAATTTCTCGAACTTCTATGGAAATTAAAAATTATATTTTTTACAAACTCATCAGTATCCAAACAAAAGCAGCTTGAAATATGTGGTATGTCTGACTTTCATAAGTTTGGATATGAGCGGTGATATTTGGTTTGACAAGATGGATGTATGAAAAGTTTTTTAGCTTTCCATCAACAAAAGCGATGTACGTACAAGCAGTATGTGACACCGAGTAGTAAAGTTTTTTTTTAGAGCGCTTATATTCCGAAGTGCCAATCACATCATTTAAATATTTATTATTATCTTTATTTTCTCAGTCAGACTAATGAAAATACCATGGATTTTTGAACTGGCTTCCCTCGTTTATAATTTTATATTTAATCAGTTGATAAAGTGAAAAAGTAGAGATAGTTTATATATAGAGTCTATCAGTGTTTGTATAAGCCCCTTTTATACCCCGTACAACCAAGTTGTATTTTTGCTGTTTGTATTACTAAACATATGGGAGGGAAGCGAGGGTGTTATCAATTGCCAATGGTGATTAACTGATTAATGTAGTGCAAAAAAAGAAAAAAAAACTTTTTCTAGTCCGCTAAAGAGAACAAGATCTTCCACATCTTGCCGTGTTGTGGGCGATGCTGAACACGAAAAAAAAAAGTAGTTAAGAAAAATTTTTCATTGGATAAAGATCAAAAGACCGGTCACAAGCCCTTAAACCCCGATGAAAAGTATAAAAAGAGGTGCCGTTCCCTCCTCTGCAAAGAGGGGGGGGGCTTACAAACCCCCTTCCCAAAACACACCCTTTTTTATTTTATCAAATAAAATTCTGCTTTTTTTTTAAATAATAATAATATAAACATACACTATGTCTCAACAAATTCTTGATCCTTCGCAAGCTGCTGCTGAATTGACTAAATATACTAGTCTTGATGGTCTTTCTGTTGAACAACTTCTTGACCCTCAATTGAGTGGTGGTTTGACATATAATGATTTTTTGATTCTTCCTGGTTTTATTGATTTCTCTGCTCATATTACTTCATTGGAATCCAAGATTACAAAGAACATCACTCTTCGTACTCCTTTAATGTCTTCTCCCATGGATACTGTCACTGAAACTGAGATGGCTATCTCCATGGCTGTAAGTTTTATATTTGTGGTTGTTTTGGGAAAAAAAGACCGTGTGAAAAAAATGGAGTGTGTAGTTCTTGTAATTATGATGGGAAAACCAACATCTAAGCTTTAATTTTTATTTATTTTTAATAGTTGCTTGGTGGTATTGGTATTATTCATCATAACTGCTCTGCTGAAGAACAAGCTGAAATGGTCCGTAAGGTCAAGAAGTTTGAAAACGGCTTCATTGTTGATCCTGTTGTCTTGTCACCTAACCATACTGTTGCCGATGTCATTGCCATCAAGGAAAAATCTGGTTTCTGCGGTATTCCCATTACAGGTATAGCTTACTTTTCTTTTTTGCTACATCTCCACACCCTGCCAATTCCGGCGGCGCCACGCCCAGTTATCTGGTTGGGACGTCCAGAGAAAGGAGTGTGTCCGTGCATTTTTTTTTATCTCTGTTCTCCGCGTTTTTTTTATTAATGTGTGAAACATAACTTAAATTTTTTTTCCTATTTAAATAACAGAAAATGGTGCTATGAATTCCAAATTGGTTGGTATGGTGACTGCCCGTGATATCCAATTCCATGATGACGAAACCACTCCCCTTAGTGAAATTATGACCAAGGATCTTGTCACTGCCAAGAAGAATATTACTCTTGCACAAGCTAATGAAATTTTAAAGACTTCCAAGAAAGGTAAATTACCTATTGTTGATGATCAATACCATTTGGTCTCTCTTTTGGCCCGTTCTGATTTGCTCAAGAATCAAGAATACCCCCTTGCTTCCAAGTCCGCTGATTCTAAGCAATTGTTGTGCGGTGCTGCTATTGGTACCCGTCCTGATGATAAGGAACGTTTGGCTCTTTTGGTTGAGGCCGGTTTGGATGTTGTCGTCTTGGACTCTTCCCAAGGTAATTCCGTATACCAAATTGAAATGATCAAATGGGTCAAGGAAAAATTCCCCAAGTTAGACGTCATTGCTGGTAATGTTGTTACTCGTGAACAAGCTGCCAATTTGATTGCTGCCGGTGCCGATGGTTTACGTATTGGTATGGGTTCCGGTTCCATTTGTATTACTCAAGAAGTCATGGCCTGTGGTCGTCCTCAAGCTACCGCTGTCCACCGTGTTTCTGAATTTGCTCGCAAGTTTGGTGTTCCTACTATCGCCGATGGTGGTATTAGTAACGTTGGTCATATTGTCAAGGCTGTTGCCCTTGGTGCTTCCGCAGTCATGATGGGTGGTATGTTGGCTGGTACTACTGAATCCCCCGGTGAATACTTTTATCATGAAGGTCAACGTTTGAAGCGTTATCGTGGTATGGGTTCCATTGATGCTATGAGCAACACTTCTGGTAAGGATGGCAATGCTGCTACCAAGCGCTACTTCTCTGAAGGTGATACCGTCAAGGTCGCCCAAGGTGTTGTTGGTAACGTCATCGATAAAGGTTCCGTTCGCAAGTTTATTCCTTATTTGATCACTGGTTTGCAACACTCTCTTCAAGATATTGGTTGCCGAAGCATTTCTGAATTCAAAGAAGCTGTTTATAGTGGTGCTGTTCGTTTTGAAAAACGTACTGCTTCCGCTCAATTAGAAGGTGGTGTCCACGGTTTGCACAGTTATGAAAAGAAACTTTTCCAATAATTTTTTTTTCATTTTTAATATTATTATTATTTTTCATCCGCCCTTATAAACGTATTCATATACATTATTATTTCTTATGCATTCTTCTTGGCGTTGATATGAGATGTACATAACAAAATTTTTACAAAAAAAAAAGCTTTCTTCTTTTTTTTATTTCAATTCATATTTTACGCCTCCCCCTTTTTTTTATACTCACATTCAACTCATACTTTTACCTCCACAACCATTTTTTTATATTCATTTACTTACTTTACGTATTTCCATACAAAATAAAAAAAAAATTCATATGACCAAAATAATGAAAAAAATGGTCACAACGTAATAGCACAATTTTACAATGATTTGAAAATGATCTATTTTTCTTTTTTCACAAAATTACCAACGTGAAAAAAGATCAAGTTTAAAGAAACAAGCAAAAATTTAAAAAGTAGGGTCGTATTGTAACCATGAAAATAGTGTGGATACTTTGTTACTTACCAAACTACCCATCGCAATGGCTAGTTTTATCAAAGAAAAAAAATCGCTTGTAATACTTTGCGTCCCTGTTTATCAGGGACAAGGTTTCAGGAATACTGAATTTGTAGTAACGCAATTATAGAAATTGTTGTCAAACAGCATATTAAATACGTATTCTCTATTTTCAAGCTTTTATGGATCGAGATGAAGGTAATACAATATAATTGCAATTATACACGCCCAGGACCAACAGGTTATGATATTTCTAGCACAGATGAATTATATAGATACGTAGTAATCAACAACAAAGGGTTTTCAAATATACGTATGAATAAGTATCATTCAGGAAAATAAGGATATCTTAAGATCAGTTGCAAATATATTCTACATATGATTTGATATGCTACTGCTAATTCAAATCTTATGCAAAGGTATTGCTGGTTAACATTTCTTACTATTTGATATATTAAAAGCATGGTATGATAAAATGTACCGGATATTCATTGAGGTAAAAGGGTATTATAGTTTGATCGTGTTTTTTATAACACTGGTCCTGAAAAAGAAGCAATATTTCTATAAGTTAACAACGATACAATATTTATCTATACACTTTTTGATCTACCGTCGAGCTGTAGAATTAAAAAAGGATGTAATTTTAGTTTACTACGTAAATTAAACAGAAAAATACATGAAATTTTAGCTATTGAGCTATGATCAATGGGTTTTCACAAGCGAGTTTATCTGTTGTTCGTCGAGTAATATATATCTCTGCAACCCCTTTCTTTCATAGAATAAAGTTAACCATCTCAATAAAATCATCGTATTCATATACATCATACTTTTTATAACATGTTCAATCAAATATTTAGTAGTATCGATAAATATTCCTTGAACACAGACTTCTATTCATTCTCAATGTATTTACGTACGAAACTTGGAATTAATTTCGCAAATACCAATAGTGTCAATAGGGCTCTTCGCACCATTAACTAAAAGGTGGTGGACTTTTGCATTTAGCTTTTTTTTTTGGCTTTGTTGGATGGCTTCAAAAGTTTCTTTGCATTTTATCCGTGAACATCGTAAACGTTTAGTTTTGAAAAAGTTTATGAAATAATTTTTATAAGAAACATCATGAGAGACTTGAAATCTATCATTTTTTTAAAGGGATCATGCATAATAATCAACATGACATATCAAACAAAAAAATACTGTAATTATTGACTATCGCTTAAGGATTTCTGACTTTTAATATCAGGGTAAAACATGAAGCAACGTTTACAAACTAGTCGAATTGAAGAAGCTATCACGATCTTACAAGTTGTCAAGGAACCGGCTCATCCAAATTTTTCAAGTTCAGAGTAATATATCAATGATATTTGCTTTAATGAAATGACTAGTATAGAATAGCTGAAGTTAACCCTGGTGATGAAAAGATGTTGCGCAATATTTTTGGGGCAAATTTTGGTAAGGATCTATTGTGGTTGCTACTTTTAGCGAAAAAGCGCTACATAGCCTGTTTTTTTACAGTAGTTCATGAACACTTGGGTGAGCAAATTTCGAAACAAACTTTTACCTTCGCCGAATAAAACAATAAAACAATAGTTTGGTTTTGGGAAATTGGATCAAAATGAAATATTATGTACTATTCATGGTTTGACATGAATAATAACCTTAAATTATCTCATCATTCCTTACATGCTTTGATACCTACTTATCAAACGCAGTACGCTTTTATTCCAAGACTTCCATTTTATCTTGGGAGATTATAGAGAGAGCTTCAATATCATTTCTTAGTTTCACACAATCATTTGTCTATTATAGCCTGCTACATTTTACAGTAATTGCTCGCTTAACCGGGATATATCCTCACATATTGATAGTACCCGTTTAGCGAAAATTCCAATAACTAATAAAAAAGCCTTACTGTTAACATGATAAAGAATATGTAGAATTTGGAAAAAAAAATTATGGTAGTAATATAAATAAACTTAGATCTTACTTTTATCGCCTTTACAGCTTAACTTGTGTATCGAGAAAGGAAGCGTTTCTTTATTGTCTGTGTTACTAGATTGTCAGACAATGAAAATTTTAAAACCTGATTATGCGGACGCGTCATTTGAAACAAAAACCTTTTTTCCCTTTTACTTTTTTTGGACGTTAACATTATGCCTGCATTCGACGCACCGTCCATTAATGAATTACAACAACAACAAACTCAAATTCAAGAGCATAAAATTCAATTAGCCTATTCACCGGGTGCTCTTGTAACCTACGTTGCCGATAATGTTCAATTCGATGACCATCGTCAACGTTGTACACATTCATTAGTTACTTTTCTAGAACCACCTCTGCCTCAACAAAAGCAGCAAGAGCAAGAGCAAGAACAGCAAACGGACGAAAAAGAGAATGAACCACCATTAAAAGCAACAACAACAGAACAACAGCAAGAAAGGTTTCTTTGTTTAAACTGTCATGGTGTTCTTATCGTTCAAACCAATACAGAGGATAGCTCGGTTCGTGACAGTTGTTCAGGTGTTGGTTATCCAACACATCACTTTCATAATGTCAACAACAACAAATTTGAATGTTGTGGTTGTCAATTTACAGCTGAGTTCTCGATAACATCACCACCAATTCCACTTGCTTCATTACATAGTTTAACCGATGACCGTCCACTCTATCGTACCAGTGTAGCAGTGGCACGGAAAGAAAGTTTTCCAACTGTTATGGATGGATTAATTGTATTAATAACCTATGTGCGTGGACTACTCAAAGGTGAACGAAGAAATATAAATGCCCAAAACACTGCTTTGCAAGCACGGTTGGGTTTGGATCAAGCCAGGTAAAGTATCTCGTTTTTTTTTCTGTTATATAAATTTTCATTTATTAATAGTTTCTCTCTGCTTTTTTTTTTTTCTTTTTTTTAGCAAATCAATTTTAACAGCTATCGGTTATACATTCGATGAAGAAACAAATCATTTTATATCACCAATTGAAGGCAGTCCTTTATTAGACCGTCAACGACTCTTGTTATGCTTTGGACAACTATTGACCATGTGCTACGAATTACGCCAAGAAATACCAGCCACAGCCGGAAATGATTCGTTCACTAATGCAATTAATTCTGTGTGGTCTATTAATATTGGTTCTGTCTTGGGTATTAACAATTTTTTGGAACCAAGAAATAACACATTTACTCCACCAAAATTAATTGATGCCTACCATGCTCTTGGTACCGAACCAGGTGCATCAGATGAACTTGTGGTTTGGTTATATCGTAAAATAATCGAAGAACAACCCAAATATACTGGGATAGCCATGGATGCATTGATTTATCTTGCTGAATCACAAAAAGCAAGCGAAACCTTATTGACAGAAGTGGCTATTGAGCGAAGCCAAGGACGATTAGGTGACCAAGAAGTAAAGGATGCTTATACTTATTTTGGAGTCCAAAAGAGTGATAATGTGGAAGATAGTTTATTGGTTGGGCTTTATGAGATTAAGTTAACGGATGAACCAAATGAAGAGCATACACACCGGAATAAGCTGGGTATTATTGCCGAATCAAGAAATAGTAAAACGCTAAATGATTACTTACATGATCCAAAAACAGGTAAAGTACTTTTGTAGAATATAAGGGGTTTTTTTTTTTAAAAAAAAAGGGCAGGATTTAATTGTATTTATTTTGTTTCTATATAGTAAAATCACCGTTAAGTGATATGTAAGTTTCAAATATAGACTATATGAAAAGAAATGTTTATTAATATCAATCATATATAAAAATGATAGACCTGTTGGATTGAATAATATTGGAAACACTTGTTACCTAAACAGTTTACTTCAGGTAAATAAATGAAAATATCATAGGGGAAATTATGGGGAAAGGTTAAGAGAATTTATATAAAATGCGAGAATTATTGCCTGTAACCTTTATTTTTAATTGACAAATTATAAAAAGTATTATTTTACGTTGACATCATTTCGCAGGACAGTTCTTAATATAGACGATTATGTGGAAAATGAGGAGGAACCAGATTGGACACCAAAGAAAATTGGTGGTATTGAAGTGGACCAAAAAGAAGTTCGTCGGGCAAAAAAATGTAAGCTTTATATTTAAAAGATCTACTACATGGTGCAGCGGATTCCAAGCTTTTGAATTATATTGACATGTATTTTTACTTTTTGTTTTGCAGTTGTATTTTTATTGAAGGACTTGTTTCAACATTTGGAAAGTGCATCACAACCTGCAATTTCACCTGAATATGACCTTGCTTATATGGCTCTTTTGAACGGCCGATCTTTGGAAAATGATAAATCTACTTCTAGTATGAGTACTACTACGAAGAACAAGGCAGAATCATCTACAAGTGCTGCTACACAACAAGCGGAACCTAAAGAAGGAGAAGTATCATCAGCAACGGCAACAGAACAAGATACGAAAATGACTGAAAGAAGCGAAGAATCTCTTTTAGAGGCTCAACAAAAACCATTACCACCCATGGTACCAGAAAAAGAAGAAGTGGATATACAGATGGAAGAACGACAGGAGGAGAAACAAGAATTAGAGCAGCAAAAATCAACAACGACGATAACAACAACAGAAACAATAGATGAGTTCGAAGGAGATGAAAAGAGAGCAAAAACAGAAAATATAAAAGAAGAAGAATTAGCTACATCTTTGGTTCCAACGGAAAATGATACTAATGACAGAATGGAATGTATACCAAAAGTACCCGATAATGACGATCTTAATGAAGCTGTCAAGGCGGATATTAAAAAAGAATTACCACAACCACCACCTTCTCCACCACAAGTAACAGACGAACTTCCACCTCCTTACGAAGACGTTGTCATGGAAGATGAGAAAAAACCAACAAGTGTATCGGATGAAAAGAAGCCATTACAAGAAAAATCTTTACCGAATGCACCACCAGCTCTTCCACCAAGAGATCCAAGACCAAGTGCTACAAATATGATGTTTGGAAAACAGCAAGATGTTACAGGTAAAAAAAAAGGATATTGTATGATGACAAAACATAATATGTATACAACAAGAAACAAACAAAATGAAAAAAAAAATGCTTATTATAATAATAATTATTCTGTAGAATGTATGGGGAATGTTATGTATTTGGTGGAAGCCGCAGTTAAACCATTAGAAAAAAAAGAAAATGGTGAACAAATCCGTGATATAGTACGGGATCTTTTCTATGGAAAAGCACGACAAATCTTAACTTATGAAGATACTGAAACATCCAAACAAGTTCGAAAAATACAAGAAGAGTATTTTAGTCATGTCATTGTGGATGCTGCAGAGGGTAAAGATTTATATGACGGGCTGGATGAATATTTCTTTGCAGATCGGGTAGAAGATTTTCGTGCTGGTAGAGGAGCTATGCGCGAAGTTACTGTTAGTTCATTTCCTCCGATATTTCAAATCCAAGTTCAGGTAAATATTATATTTATTTATATTTTTTTATGCGATATATTGTTGGATGAAATGGATAAGTAATAATAGTAGTATTATATATAAATTACATCAATTTTTTTCCATAACAAATAGCGCGTTCAATTTGATCGAACTACTGCCAATGTTTATAAATCCAATGCTTTTGTACAATTTGATAAAATGATCTATCTAGATCGATATTGTGAAAATAACTTTGAGAAACTTGCAAGCCGCCGTATACAAGTATCTTCTTGGCGTAAAGAACTAGAATCCAACAGAGATATTATTAATAAACTTACTGACACCAAGGTATAACTTATTATTGCTACCATTTTTTATTTGTTTTCGTAAAGTTCTTAACTAACAGCGAGTTCTTACATATATTCTAGGTTTATCCAATGCCCGTACCTGAACTTTTAAGAGCTGCTGCTTCCATTTTGGAAGAAAATCAGGATCAAGATGTTACTGAACAAGAACTTGTTAAGTATAAAGAAGCATTAAACTTTTTACGAGAAAATGAGAAAGAAACAAGAGAAAAAATTCAAACAAGTCAAGATCATATTGAAGAATTAAAACGAAAAATATCAAGTCAATATGATGATTTAAAACAAATGGGTTATCGGTTACATGCAGTATTTATTCATCAAGGTCAAGCAAATTACGGTCATTATTGGATTTATATCTATAATCATCAGCAAGAACAATGGTGGAAATATAATGATTCAAGAGTTACCAGGGTAAAAAATTAATAAATAGCAAATAATGATTATTATGGATGTAGAGCCAAAACAAGCAAACAAAAAAAAACTAAATTTTGAAACAAACTTATGTTTTTAATAGGTGGAAGAATCTGAAATTTTCCAGAATACAACAGGTTCAACAGCTAACCCATATTTCTTAGTATATATCAAGGATTCAGATGCAGACAATCTTGTACAAACAATAGACCCTAATAATAAGGGTATTAATGAGGATGATAATACTAATGTTAATACTATTGATGATTCTCTAAACGAAGAAGAGCAACAACAATTTATAGTAGATGAATGAATGTTATAATTGTAATAGCTTATACTTTTTCTTCTCTCTGTGTGTAAATATAAATAAAATAATATATAGTTTCACTTTATCTTTCTATTTTATCTGGTAATGAATTGAACGGAGGAAGAGCCATATAAGGATTTCAAATAAAATGCCAAGCAACATTTTGATGGTAACACACAGACAGTAACTCCCCTCCCCCACGGATTAATGCAGCAAAAAAAACGGGGGGATGCTATGTTACTCTTCCCACAAAATATGTTGTAGCAATGAAACAATATCGTCGATCTTATTTTGGTATATGTGTTACATTAAGTGCACTTTTTTCCTTACTTATACAGTATAATTACGAGTTTTAAGATTTTTATATTTTTTTGCCAAGCAACTTTTCGCAGCTAAAAAAAGATAAGAGCGGAAGCTGGGATAAAAGGGTAAAAGGCATAATTTATTAGCGAAAGAGGGTTCCATAAAAGTGAACAAGTTATTTTAGCCGATAGAGAAACGAGTAACAATAAAGGGTCAGCTGTTTGTCGCTGTAGTGTTTTTTTTTGTTCTTTCATATAATCACAATACTTCTTTTATCTTCTTTCTCCCACTATTATTATATTTTTAAAAAGAATGGATTTAACTCCCACAGAATTACATTATTATAAGCGTGAACTTATTCGACTAGAGTTACTTCGAGAGCTTGACCAATTCCGACGTAGTCCTGAGATTGCTACCTTAATATCGGAACATGTCGACCCGACCAAAGACCCTTACCCATTCTTACGTTACATTGCTCAAGAATTCATTATCGAGTTTCCATTACTCAAACGCGGTAACAAGCCTGAATTTTGGGAAAAATGTCAGCTATTTTTGGATGAATTTGCAAAAGTCAAATTGGATACCTATTCTCCACGTCGAACAGGAGCTACGCAACGACGCGTACTTATGTACAAGGCCGAAAAGTTATTAACAGTTGCCATGTGTGCTGCTGTGAAAACAAAGCAACAACAAGAACAGCAAGTTGAACAAAAACAAGGACAAGAATCCAAAGATATTAAAAAGGAAAAAGAACAAGAAGCATTAGCGGAATCTTTAGAGAATAACTTGTCTTTGGAAAATGAAGACCATTATTTGGAATGGATGGGATTTAATGGATTACAAATTGATGTGGTGGCTGTGCGTGAAATAAGTGAAAAGCGACATATCCGTGAAAAGCAACATGCTGAATTTATCATTTCAACAACCATCGCTGGTGACGAGACTGAATATATTGTTGCTCGTCGTCATGGTGATTTCCGTACTTTACAACAGGAATTAAAGTCTGAATTTCCATTAGAAGATATTCCAAGTGTACCTAAAAAGGCTAGTGATCCCTCTTATGAACGTGCAGGTACAGCAGCTGAAGATGAAGAAATTGTTCAAGAATTGGAGCAAGAACAACAAGAAGATGACAAGAGTAAGAAGAAACTAGGAAAACTTGGATCGTCTTCCTCTCTCTTGGGTTCCTCTTTATCACATTTCCACCGTCGTGGTCGAGCTTCAAGTGGATCTTCCGGTACTGACAATAATAACAATAATAGTCCTGCTACTACTTTGTATCGTGAAAAAGATCGTTTATTACTTCGTTCCTTCTTACACAGAATTGCGACGGATCCAATCTTAGCCAAAAGTGATGTTTTCCGCAAGTTTTTGACACGTGATCCCATTACATTGACTATTGAACAAAAGGCCGATGTAGAGAGACGCCGCCAAGTAGACCAAGCTCGTCATGCTGAAGAAATTCGATTCAAGAATGAAGTGGATCGTAAAATGACTGAACTGAACGATTTATTGGATATGCTCAAGAAACAAATTTTACAGCCGGGTGGATTAAAGGAAGTGTTTCAAATCATCAAAACAACGGAACGTATTGAGGGATTACCTGAACCTATGCGTAAAGCTTTTGAATGGGGTCGTATCAAGTAAGTATTATATATATATATATATATATATGTATGTATTGGAGAACGGGACCGGGATGTTTTTCTTTAAATATCGTGTGTAATGGCTCGATGTAGTTGATATAAAAAAAAAGAGAAAAAATGTAGTAGCTATTTATATGTCAAACTGACCCCATCCAATAACGAAAAAATAATAATTTAATAGCTTTGCGTTTGTCCTTCATACCCAATTTGTTTCTTCGGATCGAGCTGCCGAAAATATTGCTAATCTGAAACGTACACACATGCTGATGCCTTATCGTGCTGTGGCACAAATATTAAAACTATCTAACCCATTTATCATGGTGAAAGGTGTTCTTGACTTATTCCTTGCTCAGCCTTTAGGTCGTCGCAGTTTATTACAACGTATCATTGTATCCTCCATGCAAGATGGTGATCGTGAAGCTGAATCTGATATCAAGGAACTGGAATCCAAAATTAATGATCCCATTCTTATTGGGAAAGTCAAGAACGCTGTGACCACTTCGATGCCTGAGGAAGAACAAACTGAACGTGTTTATAATCGACGTGCCAATCCAACGGAAGAAACATTGGCCATGCTTCGTAATCCTGATATTGAACCTCAACTAACACCTAAGCAAATTCTGAATTTGCAATCATCCAAGGAATTGGTGCAACAAGTACATCATCTATGGACGCTTTATGCACGTCAACGAGAACATAAATTGTTGGGTGATTTGATGTTCCAGGGTACAACTGGAGAATTATTACGAGAAATTTTTGCCATGTTTTACAGTCCTTTGGCTCAAGTGTATCGTGCTGCTAATATTGGTGATTCCTTACAACATTTATCCGCCTTTATTGACGACTTGGTGGGTGTGATCAATTCAGTTAACGTTTTGGATGCCAAAAACACTGCACAGCCTTTTGTTCAATTGGTTCAACGTCACGAACAACAATTTTATACATTTGTTCATAATGTTCATGCCAATGATACTTCGCATCTATTTGATGAATTATTGAATTATGTTGATAATTTATTCAGTTTGGTTGCTAATGGATTACCGGATCGTGTGGATTTAGACCAAGTTGCATCAGAAGCACAAGTAGCAAATGACCCATTATTACGCAAAGATGTGGAAGCTATTTGTGAATATCATCAAAAGAGAAAAGAACAACATTTGAAACGAACAAGGCAAAAATTAATGATGGAAGAAGAAGAAGAGGATGATACAATGGAAAATGCGTTCAACTTTTTACCTAATAGTGCAGAGGTATTGCGTATTATGGATGATTTGGCTGAATTAGATCACGAAGAAGAAAATGATGAAGGAATTTCAAGAGGAAGTAGTCAAGCATTATTAGATGAGCATGAAATGTTAATTACACCACCTGAACTGCAAGTAATTCCAAACGTATCTCCAGTGTTTGTGCGTCATGTTGCTCTCGTGATGAGAAAAAAGAATGTATAATTTTGCATATTATTTTTTTTATTGATTCATATGATCAAAAAAATAATAATAACAATAAAAAAATAATTACATCACACACAGATATTAAAAATATATAGCGTTTCTTTTTTTTTATTTATTTCAATATGGTCTTTCATAACAAAAACATGTTATATAATAATGCTTCGAAAAAGAAAAAAGAATAGAATGGATGTTTTTTTCTCTTAATTTTGCCACACAAGTAAATAAGGATTTAGGGTTAAATAATACATAGAGAGAAAAAGAAAAAAGCTTTTACACAAAAGGAAAAAACCACTAGAAAAGTGATATGAGAAAATGAATGGGAATGGATTCTTGGTATATATAATAAATATAATGATATAATATAATAAAAAATGAATGATTTGGGGGGACGGGGGTTATGCATATATAATAAAGTTGATGTTTGGGGAAAATATAATGAATATACTAAAAACAAAAGAGAGTAACAAATATAAAAATGAAAAAGGAAATTTATTTCTTTCGAGCATATTCGATATGTTTTTGAACAATCGACTCTGCAATCTGCTGAACACTGACATTACGACATTTAGGGGCCGAATAAGGTGTTCTCCAACGAGGAATGCCAGGTGCAGATTTAGATCTTTTTCGACGACAAGCTGCTATCGCAGCAGTAGCTGCATTACGTTGGTGATTTTGTTGGTAATCTTGAACTTGGGTACTACGAATGATATTGGTTTTTGACCATTCATGTTGATAAGCATCGTACATTGATTGATCTAGTTCAATCGCGTCTAATAAAACTTCAAGTGATAGACGCTGTTTCTGTTGAAGTTCAATTTGTTGACTAGGTAAGCGGGTTGGCATGGATGTAGTCCGGATATGATTTTTAGTGTTCCTATTGTTACTATGGCGTTGATCAATGTTATTATGAATGATGGATGTAGGTGCTGGAGTAGGTGGAGGTGTTTGCTCTTCAATTGTTTTACAAAATGTATGAAATGAAGGTAACACTGGTTGATGCTTTTGTTGGTCTTCTTGTTGGTGAGTCAACATCAATGAATGATAATATTGTTTTGTTTTGTTATTGCTTGACATCCACATTGTAATTATAAGTTACAGACAATGTTACTATGGCAAAGAAAAGAAAGCTACAGACTACGTACAAAAAAGAGAAAAAAAGTTAGAGATAGAGGAAAGAAAGAAGAGAAATAACCCATCCTCTTTATGGTTTTTCGGGTTTCTTACTCCTGAATTCCAATTCATTTCGATGTCAACCAGCATATTCTTTTTTTGGTGGGTTTGTATTATTATTATTGTTATTGTTATTATAATAAGTGAGCTGTGGTGGTGTGGTTTTTTTTTCACTATCCCCTTCCTCCTCCAGACTCATCTCCTTTCTCTCCCCCATTATAATACAGTGTTCTTCATAATACTGCAACTAAAAAATAATAATAGTAATAATATACCGTAATGGAAGGTGTATCCGTGTACAGTTATTATTATTGTTCTCATTATTCCACTCTTTATTAATATATGAAACCTTTTTTTGTTCATTTGATTTTTGGAATGCATCATTTTTTAAGAACATATGATAATATTAAATAATGATAATACCCCTCCCATCTTTCGGAACATGTTTAAGCCTTAAAGCACTTTTTACTTTTTTTTGCTACACAGTTTAAAAAGAAACGTTTGATCAGTGTGCTTTCCAATTTTTATGCTACAAATTGGTGTATTACAATCTTGATGTGGCACGTGCGCGAAGCACTTTTTTTTTGAGTTTTTTTGAAAAACCTTTTTCTCCTATTTTTTTTTTTTGAGGTTCCGTTTTCTTTCTTTCTTGTTGACGATATTATATGACAAAAGAATGTTATCAGCAGGTGAGTAATAATAATTATATCTTTAATGCATGGCGCAGTTTTATTTTTCCTTTTTATTTCGGCTTGGCTGATTTATAAATCAAAGAAGGAAAATCTTATTATCACCATTACTACTATTAATAAGTTCAGGAAGGAGGAAAAAGTAATATTATATGCTACAACAGAGAGAAAGCGATGATTTTTTTTCTTTTTACTTGTTACATGATATGCGCAAGATCAACGATGCATGAAAAGAAACAAATACGATTTATAGTAAGAAAAAAATAACCCCAACAAATAATACATATAACAATAAATTGAATAATAGCATATTTACTATTTAAGTGCAATGTATTTTATGTGCGCGCTAAAGAAGTAATAATTAGTTGGTTAGTGTAGTAATGATGTGATTAGAATACCAACTTTCTCCAGCACGCAAACGAAGTCGGACCAAAAAAGTTGGGTCTGCGCCGGGGATAAGTGATAATAGATCTCAGACTATTGTATGATGTGCTGTTTAGGACCCCCTCTTTTTTTTTTGCCATTTTATTCAGGAGGGACAAGTTCAATAACATTCCAGTGAACCGCTGTTTAAATAAAATCATCATCATCATTATTGTATACTCTTGTACAACTCAGCAATAAAGAGTTACTACCCGAAAGTGAATCTCCCTATTTACATCATATACTATAACTTCTTTTTTTTCCAAATATAAGAAAAACTCCACAAATAATATATATTATTATTCCTTTATTGATTACCTATTATTATATCAATGTTATAAGTTGATTTTTCCTAAAAAAAGAAAAAAAAAAGGGAAGTCTACTTATATTATACCTGTATAGTGTCTTCCCTCTACCCCCCTTACTTATATAAAAATTGATCATCCTAATAAACTATTTGGTTATAATATACGCTTATAAAGTATTATAGAGAGATGTATACTTGGTATTGCTGTTATTTGTTTAATGCATCTTCCTTTTTTTTTTGTTCTCCCTGCTTTTTTTTTCTTGCTTTACTGAAATGTATCATACCACAAATTTATTATTATCTTCTTCAGATCAATTTCCTCCGCCTCCAGTCTCCCTTCATTTCGTTGTTGGCGTAAGTTCTGTTTTACAGGAGCTTTGCATTATATTATTATACTATTATTATTATTATTTGTCTATACAATGTACATATGTAAGTTGCCCTAAGATGTGGGACATGAAGTACTGCGTATTGAACCTGCGTCTGCTGCAATAAATAACACATCTAGTAAATCCGATTCAGTTAGATTATAATAAAACTGTTGTTGTTACATTATGCTATTTTTTGGAAAAAAAATAAATAAATGTGTGTATATATTGTGTTATTATTGGCATAACATTTTTTTTGTTGCATATAGTGATAATAATTCTACAAATGAATAATAATGATAATAATAATGCTAATATGTATAAGAAAAACCAAATAGCTATTTTCGAAAAGGGTTATGGCGTTTAATCAAGTTATCATGATCCAATGCTTTTTGTTCTTCTCCTTGTTGATTATGATGATTATGTGTAGTATTGCTATTTGACCAAGGAGTTAACTCATTAGTTATATTGCCGCCATTAAACATTTGGTCCTGTAACAAATCAACGGTAGGGATATTATTAATAGTAGTAGTAGTAGTAATAGTAACTGGAGATTTTTTTGGTTTGTTTTTCCGTTCTTCATTATCTTCGTGATCACCACCAATATCCTTATTTAAAACGCCACAGCTTATATCGTCGTCATCATCATCTTCATTATGATATTCTCTTGAAGATAACATACTTGTCATTGTAGTGGTAGTATCCATGGTATTATTTTGATGTTGTTGCATAGCACCAAAAGGTACATTTATTAAGTGCTGTTGATTTAGTTGTTGTACTGATGGAGGTAAATCAGCCGAAGAATTGTAAAAAGCCGTTTGTTGACATTGTTGTAATCGATTATAGATATTAAATCGTTCATACCATAAATCTAAATCTTCACGACGCGCCACTTGTAAAAGCACATCTGAATGACCTACACCATGGATCTTCAGAATATATTCCCCTGCAAATGATGATAAAATGGATGCTTCTTTAAAGTTAAAAACAACACCTTTATGAGTTTTTTCCTATAATAAAATATATGAGTATATGTTTTTGTTTAATTTTTTTACATCAATAACAATGTGCCTTTTTTTTTATTATATTCTGCTTACAGAAACAAACGAAAAATAACCGACGCGAGGAAACAAAACAATATGGTTCATATCCCATGCACTAAGATGTGGAAGGTATCGATAAACAACTTGAATTGGCATTTGACATTCATATGCTTCCGCATCAATATGCTGTGGTCCTCCTGCCGTTAATTTATGTCGTTGATGGACTCGTTGACGTGATGACGTTGATAGTCCATTATGATGGTTGCTAACATCAAATGGACCTGCTGAACTATTAATCATGCGATTGATACTAATGATTTCACCTGGTGAAGTATTATTAAATGATCGATTATAATGATTATTGGATTGTATTTGTTGATTATTAAAATGATGATGACGATTATTATTAATATTGTTGTTGTTGTTCCCCCAACGTAACTGACTTGTATTTGAAAGACGACCAACTGATTTACGTGCATGTGGATTATCTTTAATATATATTGTATGAAGTTTAGGTAAATATAAGACTAAAAGTGATATAGTACTTCCCCAAACAATCATAGCAGCTGAAATATAATGACGAGTAAAGTAATCTGCCGTTGCTGTTCTAAATACGACAAAACCAATCAAGGCGGAAAAAAAAATATTGCTATATACAATAATAATTATAGCGTTAGCAAAAAATAATTGTACATTAATATACATTATTTACATTACTCAAAAAAAAAAACTTATAAAATTACTAACGTACTAGATTGCTAGACCAATATACTTGGATTCCTTATATTTTGGAGATTTTCTTGGTACACGACGTGTTCTTATGGCCAATGAGATTGCCATTGCCAAGAAGGAAGCAGCTACTAAGCTAATAAGGCCAATTAATCCATAATTAGTTCCGTAGTCACATCGTATATAATAAGTGCTTGAAGTAACAGGAACACTCATGGTTTGAATATCGACACTAGTAGTGGGTAACCATATAATTAGCACAATCTTTTATAAAATACGAATTAAAGGTAAATTTAAAAGATTAGTATGTTGTAGTAATTTGACATATGAATTTGAATTCAAATAAATGTACTTTAACCCTCTCTATTTAAAATAATATATATATTTCTTTCTTTCTTTACCATTGGCACTAGTAAACTACAGCCACACACACGGAGTAATTTTTTATTGGACAACACAGGCCCTGAAATATAGATATTATTATGTACTTGATACACATGATATAATTTAACACTAAGGCAGCTGTAAGAAGTAAATATGTGAGAAAAAATTGGTAATGCAAGTAAATTAATACGACCAAACTTTGTACATATACATAAAAATAATAAAATTAAAAACATCATTATCTTCTTTTTTCCTCCTTTTACCTCAATACGAGACCCAGGCCTAGATGAAATGTTACTGGAATAATAAAGCAGTCTGATCGTGTGCGATCAGCTGAAAAGAAAAATGCGGATAAATACAATAAGATAAATCCCGTCAATTCTAGAAAACAGGATAAACGCGTGGAAACATTGGTTTGATGGCGGCGTTTATGAATAAATACAGAAATACCCGAAAAAAGGGCAACAAAGACACCAAAAAATGCAAATGCAATAATAATAAGAGAAATGGCAGTATGATAACCTGGATTAATAGATCGTTTTTCAGGTAGGCCCGTAGGTGCTTTTGTTGATCCACCAAAGTAAACTGGTGGTGATGTTAAGTTTAATTTTCCTGCAAAAACTAAACCGATTTCAACATCAGAACCTGCTTGTAAGTTATACACACGAAAGTTTCTAAGCGATATAGTACACATATTATTAGTATATATGTTTTACCGTTAGGTATCGCATCGTAAATTATAATTACCCTGTAGTTCGATCACCGTCTTGGTTAAAAACAATAGGTCCGTCAGGCCCTTCCCAGCCAGTATTGAATGAAGTTGGCGCAAGGGTTTCTCCGAGTTTGCCACGTGATAATTTATAAAGTGCAGCTGTCTCATTTGATGAAACTTTATTATGAAGTGCCTGGTTAAATCCTAGGGCCATTGACATCATACATGAATATGCCATTCTATAAAAATGAATAAGTTAATATTATTTATATCAGATTTATACTGCTATTATTGTAACTTATAGCCATTTACCCAACATGTGAACCGATATGAGTAGTTCCTCCGTATGGATACCTATAGTAATAATTAATATAATAGTAACCATAAAAAAAAACAGAATTTTAAGAAAAGAGAAGTGCTTATATAGCTGGTATTTTTTTTAAGTGACGAAATGGAAAAGGAATAGAAGAAAAACGTACAAAGATGGATCCAAATGTGACCATTTTTCCAGAAACTGGTCAAAAGGAGGATAACCAGATAAATTCATTCCTTTTCGAAATGAAAATACACCACCTGAAAAAGTATCATTATATGATATTGGTGTTGTATTTGTTGTTGTCCATGCGAGATAATCCAAAGGTGCCACCCATTCTTGTGTAGTTGATGCTGTATTACTCTCCAATGTTTCTTGCGATACATCTTGTTCCCCAACATGATGCGCTTCATTCAATTGTTCCCCTTGATGCCGTCGATACAAGATATCATTAAAGTTGGTAATTGCATAGTTTAAATCTTGTAATTTACTTGGTATAACCCATACATGATTTTGATCCATGTATCCTAGATGAGCTGCAACTGTAAGTGCCGTTATCTGTGCATCACCCTGTGCAGCAACGAGCACAATGCGTACGCCAGATGATAAAAATGTATCAATGTCTTTAGCAACTTGACTTATGGATGTATTATCATCGAAAAATGATTGATATGTTTGAATATGAACATTTTGTGATTTTGCTTTCATAATGATATATTGAGATACTAGATTCGTCGTAATATCATAATTAGAATAATGTTTATTTAATGGGTGAAAACAAAATTTTTTTACCGTTTTTTTTTTTGTATTTAACACAATCTTATAGCTTACGTTGTTTTCCAAAGTCATCATTAGAATAAATCATGCCAATGGATGGCCATCCTCTGCTTGTCACAAAGGAAAGAGCTGCATCCGCAGAAAGTTGAGGTGTTTGAGAAGTACGAAAAAAATGTCCATATTGTGATCTATCGGAAAGTGATGCTGTTATATAAAAAATAATAAGTAAGAGTAAATATAATAATAAGCAGAAGCACTATGTAAATGACTTATTACCCGCAACAGCAGTGTAGGAACATTGTGGAATTTGTAATGTACTTGTAATAAGCGCAGATAAAGCAGTCCAAGAAGATGAGATATCACCAATAACACCGATGACACCTTGCTGTACAAGAGATACAGTGGCAACCACGGCTTCAGTTATAGCACTTTGCCCTTTTGTTTCCTTTGGAAAAGAGTCCTTTTCAATCAATGTAATATAGGCCCCCGGAATCAATTCTTTTGTATTAATTTCTGCAGCAGCCATTCGGACAGCCGAGGTTCCACTAAATCGTGAGATTTTCCATTTTTAGTTTTCTATAATTTTTGGTATTATAACCTAACGACGAGTTTACAGGCGGGGGTACATTCTATTGTCATACACCTTTATATATACAAATATATATTTAAGAAAACAGAAAATTACCTAAGTGTCAATTCTCTTGTCCAATTATCATTTTGTTGATGAAATGGTGCTAAAATACCAATCTTAAGTTCAACGCGTTGAGGTGGTGCTGATCGTGGTGAAACATAGGTTGATCCATTATATCGAAGAACACTAAATTCGTATCCAGTAACTTGATCATAAAAATGGGAAATACTTCCAAAATTACGGGCATTGGTACCTGTATCATCAATGGATTGATGATTCATAATTTTGTTTTATTTTCCTTTCACTTCTTTTTATTTTTATTTTTATCCTGAAATTAAAAAAAAAAAAAAGTGGAAAAAAAGTACAAAAAGATATATGTAACTTAAATGGTACACGTTTCAGTTAAGAAAGTTTTTAAATCAAGATCAACTTGTAACTATAACAATATAGTACAGACACCCCTTTTCGTTCTCTTTAACTCTTTTTCTTTTTTTATATATCATAAACTTTTTTTTTTTAAAAAAAAAAAAGTACTATTTTGGTGCACTACCCCTTTTTTTTTTTTTTTTTGAGTACTCCAAAGGTTTAGTTGAGTATTATTTGGTTATTTTCATACATACTAATGCATATTATATACATTAAAAAGTCCTGACCAAACGCAATTTCACAAACAAAAGTAATAACACCCTATATAAATATAGAGTTAGTTTCAAGTTGTAGAAACACACACACACACACACACACAAATGTAGAGACAAAAAAAAAGATAAAGAAAAACGAATCTCAGCCTCCTTTTTTTAGCACTTTCTTTTTTTGCTCCTGAATACATTCTTCTCCTCACCAGCAAGCCTTCAAATATGTATATATGATATTGTACATGACAAATCTGAGAACGATGACAAGATGTTGTTACTATGGTAAACATACATATATATACATCTGCATGGCAACAAGATGAAATATACAAGGAGGGTTTTAATAACATGAATGGTGTATATATAATCTGTGCACACATCAAACAGACAATATATTGTTACGTAGATCTGCAATAATTATATATATATCTACAGTCATTGTTGGCTCAGCATTATTACCAATTATACTTACAAATATTGCAACCCTCCCCTTATATATATATATATAGGTAATCTAGTACATGAGCATAGAGTTAGTGTAATTGGTTATGTCTATTATGGGATAGCAATAGATAAATATTATTATTATAAGTAATAAAGATGTTTTGTCGTCGTTCAAAGGAACCAACAAAAAAAAAAGCAAAGCACATGTCTGATAGTCTGCCAAATAATTTTTCCGGTTAATGATCATTATGGGTAGCACAAGTGTATAGAGATCAACAACAAATTTGTTTAATTAAATGTTATGATCCAGATAAAAAAAAGGGATAAATTTTGCATACTTATTATAAATAAGCAAGTCATCAGTTTACTATTACTATTCCTTAAAACAAGAGCAATTAATAATGTATTCATAATTTATATAGCAGTGAAAATGAAATTTCTTGATGCCTTATATATATATATACTTGTAGCTACCTATCCTCTCTATATCTATAAATCTGACTGTAGAATTAAAAAAAAAGGTACTGTAAAAACTTGTCTTTTATGATGTAAAAAAAAAGTGATATTGGGCCGGTATTATTCTAAATGAAAATCCATTTACTCATGACTATTACTATGTAAGTGCTAAATACTATGTATGGCATATCTCATTCGAACAACTTCTCTTTTTGTTTATGCGCACACGGTGAAGAAAATACATTGTTTTTTTGTGTACGTACTGTCAAAATAAAACACATGATATTATCCAATCATAGTAAAAAGAAAGAGCATACATTTTATTAACAAAAAATTAAATATAGAAATAAGGTAGGACATGTAAAAAAAAAGGAGGCAAAATTGTAACCAAAAGATTTCATCAAATAAGGACAAATAGCGAGATTGCGCAATTTTAATGATTGGGTATGTGTTTTTCGTGATATTGGGAATCTGTTCGTTTACGTCAAGTTAGACAGCACTTTTGTTTTCCCATTTTATAGGTTTAAGAAACGATCTGACTTTCACCATAGTTTTGCTGCAACAGAGCCAATTTGGCTAGTTTATTAAATAGCCTAAAGTTTTCCCTTGAAAATAAATATTGTAATTATATACACGTAGTAGACAAATATACACACAGCAGTATATTATAATAAATTTCTTGGAGTACGAGGTGGAAGGGAGAAAAAGGGATAGATTATATATGATCTTTTTTACTAAAAAACCGGTGATACCTTTTCTGTTGTCGTTGTGTGGTAGATGTTTTTGAGAGACATACGTCGTAAATGTATGTGATGTTATAACACTATCATTTGTTGATAAATAATTTCATTAATACGAATTTATGTTACAAAATTACCCTTTTCATCATTCGGAGGAGTTTAAAGAACTTGGTCCATATTTTGAAGCAAATGTTTAGCCGTATACATTGAACAAGTGCAAAATCATAGTCTGTGGTATGGATGGTAGTTTGATGACAGCGTTATGAAATTAGGGGAGAAAGGTTACTAACTGTCTGTATATAGATCGGGCGATGATAACGATTCATCTACATACTACCTTACAGAACTATCTGTATCTGAATCCAAAAATAATCGACCTAGTAATGTCAAAGTATTTAAAAAAAATGTGATGATGTACGTATCACCTTTATCGATCCAAAAGTTAAAAATGAAGAGCATTAAAAAAATAACTTCAGATTGTTGTCGATTTTGCGTATTCCACAAAAATATTCAACTGATAAAAACCATGTTTTCTAAGCAATTAAAAAGTTGATGAATTTCTCCTATTGTAACAGCTTGAACATAAAATGTGTCAGAGTATGCGATAAAACTGTTTTTCTTCTCTTTTATTTACTTGTACTATGTAATGCTTTTTTTTTTTGAAATATTCATTCTATTACACTTAGTATAACAGCAAAAAGAAGAAGCCATTCAAGCAATACCACAGCCAAGACTCATTTTTAAATTATTAACAAAACATGGTGTTACATATACAAAATGAAAACCACTATCACCAACTAATAACGATAACAGGCGCTTTAACAGCTTAGGTGGTGCTTATCGAATATAAATGTAAAATACGTAGTAATAATCATAGTCGATAATAAATGGTGGATCTGCCAAGAGTTTAAATACTATTTTACAGCAGCCTTTGTGATTATGATATACCTAGATTTGATATCCACGAGTTTTTTTTTAAAAAGATAATGTTCTACATACTCAAATAGCTTTTGCATTGCATATCAGCAATCACACATTCATTCCTTTTACTATTTTGTTTCTATGGTTGTTGCACACTTTTTTCAATATAAAAAAAACAATTCTATTTCTTGTTCATGATATATATAACTTTTATTATATTATTTATTATTATATAGCTTTGTTATGGCATGTCGATCTCCTGTTCACACATTGCGAAAAACAAATTGGTACAACTAATCGGTCGAGTTTTCTTCGTCTGGTGTATTCGTGCTCATTATGGATGGTGACTATATACAATTATAGAAATTGTAATAATAATTGCTTCTAATTTAAGGCTTAAATATATACTAATAACAGCATATCAAGACATCAAATTACTTGATATCCATATACAAGCATATCTCTTCTCAGCAGTAAATATACTTAAAACGAGTATGAAGTTGAGGAAGAGAAAACATGATCTACAAGAAAATATAGAAATATCTTAAAAGCTTCCTGTTTATATGTATGCTTAAAAATGGATGGGGAAGTTAATTCGTAGTTTCAAAAGAGTGAAATTTTGTTATATAGTTTTGAAAACAAAAGTTATTCATTTAGCTATTAGACTTTTGAATTATAATCATAATATAACAGCACAATCAACGTTAACAATGAAAAAAGGGTAATACATAGTATTTGATATATTCTATATAGATATGAAAGGATTGTCACTATTTCCAGAAATACGTTTTTTTTATTCTGTTCATAAATAATAATATCTGCATGATGAAAGCTGTACTACTCTTTTTGGTCATGAAGATATTGTTCATTATCACTCCCATTTTTTACTTTTTTGCTTTACAACATATTACGCTCCTTTATTTCTTTCGTATGATAAAATAAAATGTCATCTTCTTGACTTCCCATCATCAACAGTACTACTAGTATATCTGACATCTATACCACATGATCATCAGATGAAGCTCTTCTAATCTCATTGAGATTAATAGTGCGATTATTTACAGTAGTAATTTCAAGATTACATAATGTTTTACTTCTAGTAAGTATTTTCAAATCATTCATTGTCATGATAACAGGACCAATCTCCAACATCTCGAGTAACGGCAACTCGGAAACGTTATGTACGAACGTTTTGCAAACGGTACTATTTCCATCTAGATGGTACTGAATATTAAGATCAGTCAAGCTCTTGATTCTAGATATAGTTAAAACAACAGTATCATTCATTCCACTTTCGATGTAATTCAGGTGTAACACTGTTAACAGTGACGATGGAGGTGATAAAGTCTTTATTGCTCTTGATGTGAGGGTGGTATTGTTGTCACTTCTCTTTTCAAAAATATTCAAAATCTCGTGCATTTTATTTGAATCAAAGCTACAGTTCATCAAATTAAGTTCTGTAAATTTGGGCATTTCAGTAATAGCATCCAATACATTGTTTGAAATAACGCCTTCGCCAAGTACGTGTAAGCATTGTAAATTGGATATATGTTGGTTGCTGTCGTTTCTGATGTTATTAATTGATGTTATTATGGTAGGTAATATATGTCTACAAACCAACGTCCCATCTGCTTCAAGATCGTTCAACTCTAAATGAGTCAAGTTTGTCAATGGAGATAAAGATAAAACATCTGCCAATTTTTCCCAGTCGTTGTCATTATGACTTGTGTTGCGTTCAGTGTCAACCATTAAATAAGATAATGTATAATGGTGATTTTTAATGAATGATAATAACGACCGTGGCGAAATGATGTCATGAACACCAAGATAGTTTAAACCAGGTAAATTATTATCCAATGGAATATCGTTAAGGTCGAACAAGGTTAAACGAATATTGTGCAATATATTATGATCTATGTAAAGTGAATTAATGTTTTTGCCATGCTTTTGAATGGCTGTATAAATGGTATCATCACAGTTACCAATGGCTAAACAAGAAAGATATGGAGAATTCTCCAAGAGTTTTTGTAATTCGGTGCTATTTATCTTGTCTTCTTTACACGCTGAAAATATTTCAAGTTCTTTTAACGATGTTTTGTGTTGTGCTGCTATTGTGAGTGGTATAAATACTGGAGAATCAGTTACAGCCATATATCGTAATGTCGTGAGGTTACCGCAAATATTGAAAATATCAGACAAGTTTGGAAGATCGGTATTATTGCCCCCCAATACTAAACTCAGGTTCGTCAATGTCTTGGAAATGGCAGTCAACACAGACGAGAATTGATAATATGAGATTGAGCTTTGTGGATAAGCTTGGTCATCATCTTTGTAGTATACATATATAAATAACAATCAGTACATCTTATTATTTTTATTATTTATTTAATAAACGGCTTTGTATATTAAACTTCTTCCTCTCTTATAAATATTATTCAAGTGGACATCGTGCCCTATAGCAAATGTTCATCCTACCTTTACATTCACGTATAATCTTTAATGACTGAAATTTTGAAAAGTTGTTGGTTTTGAAAAGTTTGGTCAGCTTAGCTACTGATGGCTCATTGAAAATTTCAATTTCTTTTACATGTTGACAAATTGAAGGTAAAAGCATGTATGGTAATAAAGTATTTTCTTCATTTGTTGTTATATCTTGCCATTCAATTATCATTCGCTTCCAGTATTTGGAATGATGAAGTATAATATTACGCCAAGTTGAACATACCCGTGAATAAGGTGCGATTGATTTTTGATCAAAATAATTATCGATAATATGATGTGTAATCTCGAGTGGAAGTTGACTCAAAATATCAATAGGTTTGTTTTTACGTGATTCTGCTTCTTTTTTTCCTTGACGTAATGCTTCATATTCCTTGTTCGTTACTGAAACTTGTTTTAAACTCATGTTTAACACATTAATTACTTCTTCTTCTTCTTGTTTTCTTTGTTCTTTATAGGAATGACCAGCAATAAGATATCTTGTAGAATTTTCTGGATCAGATGCTATCATATCCCAAGCCTCATGTAACTCATCATTTCCATATTTTCCTTTTTGTACTCCTGTTCCAGCTCGTACTTTGGTTGACTCCATTTTTTTTTTATAATATTTTTTGAGAATGGTTCTTGTTCAATGTCTGTAATTTTTTCTCATGTAGATTATTAACAAATTAATTTGAATGAAATATAAAATAAAAAAAAAAAAAAAAAAACTTGAGTAAAAGAAAAACGAAATCATTTATGCAACCTTTTTTTCAAGTTACTACAAAAATAAAAGGGTTAGTATAGCCACAGCAAAAGTCCGATTATCGGCGCAGCATTAGGGGATGAGTCATTTTAGTATCACTCTAATAAGCTGCGCCAGTAGTGTTACCTTGATTTATTCACTTATTTTCTTTTTAAATATAATGATTAACAGAGATGGGTTTATATTCAGTTTTTATTATTATTCATAAATACTGTTTTATACTACAAGAGATTAGAAGACTCTCTTTTATAGATTAAGATACAGTATGTAGACTATTTAACACGATTAATTGTTATAGAGATGAAAAATAAGATAGTAGACTGCTGTCTAAATAGTGTGTGAGTATAAGAACAAAAATGTATTAAATGAGTAATTATATAGAGTAGTGGCATCAGGATAATGTAGTTTTATGGATAGAATTATAAAAAAAAAGAATGGAGGTAGGTACAAAAATAAGAATGTAAGATAATAGAAATATAGTACTTAGCAAGTTAATAATACGTGAATATAATAACTTAACAATAAGTTTACCTTGACTGTCATACAGGATCTTTACTGCATCGGTCATACATATGGAATCTTCTGACGACCTTATTGGATCAGTCAAACCGTACATACTTTCATCAATATGTGTTAAATTCACGTCACAGGTAATAAAGTGTAGCGTCTAATACAACTATTTTTTGTGTAAATGAATTATATATATGTAAGTTGATAAATTGTTGTGTCCCGAATTATAGTTGTTTTATATTGTAAGCTTATTAAATTTTTAGCACCCTTCTAGAAATTTATTTTCACCTTGTAATTGATATTGAAGTGACAAACAGATTTTTACTTTCTTATTTTATTTAGGATCTTTTTTTCCAATTGTTATTTTAGTATTATTTCTACTTTAATAAAGCATTATTACTAACCATATCACCTCGTCATTTGTAAAAGTAATCTAAGCCTATAGCAAAATTGTACAATAAGATTGCAAAAGTGATCGCTTAAAACCTTATACTTTTTATCAGGTCAAAGACCAAAACCGGATTAGGGGCACAGCGTATAGTATAGTAGTATTTCTAAAGTAGAGCCCCTTCCCTCTAAATGTGTGCTGCGTCCGTAGTAACGCTATTTATAACATAAAGTTTATCGACAGACAAATAAAATGTATATAAACAAGGAGACATTATTGAGATGACAAAGAAAAATTAAGTAGATCAAATGGTACGTAAATGAAAAAAAATTGTTATTTTTTTTAGATCAAAAATTACTACTCGTTTCACCATTAATTATTATTATTTATCCTTATGACAACAACGAAAAAAAAAAGAGTAAAAGTTGTAGTACGTAGTAGAGCTTTCCTTTTATGGACAATTGGGGTTCAAGGTTTACTGGTCCTCACTTTTATAGCAATCATTACTCCGTACACATCGTACTCATCGACGGTAAAATAATAATGATTCACAACAATTATTTTAATATTTTATAAAAAGGCCATGTTCTAATAATTGGCTCTTCTAAAAATTAAAAAAAAAAAAAACTACCATTGTACTTTGTGGAAAAATATTGATCGTAAATGGGGTCCTGGTAAATACGTCATTATCAAACTCTCCCTTCAACAAATATCACCAGGAAATAGACTCAACTCCAATCGTTCATCATCATTATCATCATCACTATTTATCATAATACAAACTATATAACAAATGAAGACACCAAAGGTCAATAGTTTTAATATTTCGGTTTACCATTCCATCACTATGATATGTTTAATCAATCGATAAAATACAACATATTACGAAGGTATAGGCCTTCTTTTGGCCAGCTCTAGATTATGAATAAGCAATCATAGTATTATCACCAAAGCAAAAAGATAACAACGCATCAAAAAACTGTATGAAAATGACTTTAAACCATATTAATTGCCCAACACATTTTCCCAATAACTGTTTATGCAATGTTGGACAATGTAGCGTTCATCCACATTAGGTCTCGTACTTTACTTTTAAAAAAAATGAGTACTTGTCTTCAAGACCTACTACACCAACAACTATGTGCTTGCTCCACCGAATTATTATTTCTTTGAGATACGTACGTAAAAAAAGAATATAATAAATAGTAGTTTCTAATTACATCAAATAACCTATTATACTACTAACTTCATAATATATTTAAAAAAGATCACAGTTTGCTCGAAAAACTCAGTAAAGCAATTGAACAAAACAATACACGGTTTCCATGAAAAAAAGACCGGATCGATCCAATACTATATCTATCAGCTTTTTTTCACTTGAAAAACATCATCGACTGAGTATAATGGTGTATGCATTGATTTACTATCATACCCATTTATGAATGGTCGCTGTGGAGTCACCGCCGCCAAATAAGAGCACTACGATTGCTTTCCAGATTTCTTCTGATTCTCCTTGGAAGATGTTTTAAAAGCTCCAGTCGGTAATAGTAATATTTCACCATTGTGTACCACAAGAAATTCAGCGCTTAGATTTTAGCATGAATTTAATTCCGCAAATCCAAAATGGGCTTGGGACTTGATAAATGGCCAAAAAAAAGTGTATGGTTTACTTTTAAATACATATACTCCGGGAGATTGATGGCTCGAGTCATCCATAATAATGACTTTAAAGAAGATGGAACCTATCCCAGAAGATGTTTTAGATAATGCACCTTTCTTTCTAAATACAATAATTTTTAGGACACACCCAAAAATGTCTATTTCTTTTGTATTCTTCTCTTTCTGTTTCTATATTTTTTTATTTCTTCTTTTTTCCACTAGCTTAACTTTTCTCCCTATACTGGATTTAATCTTTTAGCTAATACATCATCTCTTCTTTTTTTTTATGTATATATAAGTAATTTTTATTTAATTCACATTGTACAGGAAGGAATCGATTTCATACCCATAGTTGAAGGTCATTCTAAGAATCTACTTTTAATTTTAAATTTCTAAAAGATAATAATGGTATTTCACTGTCAATAAATAAGCAGATGGGGACCATTATTGAAAGATACCATTTTAGTCAACAACAACAAAAAAAAAGTAATTATGTTAAAACCAAGTAATCATGCATCATTATAATATGATACTTCATATCATGTAGCCAAGTAAAATAAAATATCTTTCCACCCGTGTGATAATCTCCTCCCTCCCCCAAAACGATTAGAAGGAAAATCATGTTACAACATTCTATTGTTTGTAGTACAAAAATATGGGGAAGAAACGATGATGTGATTAAAGATTAATAAAACAGGAAATTCGTTTTCGGTTTTTAGAATTTTTTCATAGAGAGCTGAGAAATAAAAAAATAAAAAAAAAAAGGAGAAAATGGTAAATGGTATCATCATTTACCATAGTAACCACAACTTAATTTCACACTACGTACAAACACACATCATTTTTGGGCAAATCTTTTTAATATTTTGAATTACAAAGAGTGAATTAAAAAAAAACAATAGAGTTATTTTTTTTTTCTGATCAATAAAAATACTTTAAGAAAAAGCCTAAAAAAGAGAAAGACTTTACTACATAAAACAAAAAGATGGAGAGTGAGTGAAGAGAGGTAAAAAAAAAAAATGGGGGGAGGGGTGAGGGGGAGAGAGGGTATTTACAAACAAAAAACAAAATAAAGAAAAGGTGGTATATGCATAAGCTAAGAATGAATAGAATGTAATAATGGTCTGTGTATGATTTTTTTTTTTTTTTGAAAAAAATAACAAAAAGGGTGTCAATTGTGTGAAAGGTATTTTTTTTTTGGGGGGGGGAGTGGATTGTATGATAAACTTTTGGAAAATGTTACTGAAATTTTTTTTTAAAAAAAAAGAGCATAATAATAATAAAAAAAAAAAAGAAGAAGAGAATAGAAAGTAGAATATTTTAAGTGTAAAAAAAAAGTTTGGTATGCTTGTTTTTTGTTGTTGTTATAGAAGAAAGTAGTGTATAAAAGAAAAACATTTCGTTCTTTTTTATCGATGTAAAGGAGAGAAAATGGAGTGTGAATTATTGTTATTATGGTGGTTGATATTGGTATTATGACTTGTCGTTGATGATGTTGCCAAATGGTGTTGTAACATTTTAAAATTGGGTTCATGAGAAACTCGATTTAAATCCAATTTAGGAGGCGGTAGCAAGTCATTTGAAGACCTTAATGAGGAAGCACAAGAAGTACTCATAGTAGTAGCTGTCAAGGTGGGTGACAACGAAGGTGAAGATGATGAAGAAGTACAAGAAGGTCGTTTTTGTTGATGTTGTTGATGTGAAGTAGGATAAGGACGTGGAAAGTCAACGAATTCTTGATAATTATAACCAAGTAATGGGTTTCGAGCCAAAGCATCTTTCTTTAAACACAATTCACTGCAATAAAGAGATTCCTATTAAGAAAATATGGTCAGATCCATTCATTTCAAATTGAGTTGAGTTTATTTAATATAATAACTTACTGAGAATGCACTAATAGCATTATCACAATATGTACACCAGTTGAGGTCGGCCATTTTTTAATAATAATAATTTAGTTGTTATTGATTTTAATGTTGAGATGGTAACTAATTGATTGATAGGAAAAAGGATATGTAAAGGGAGACAGACAGAGAGAGAGAGAGAGACGAAGAGAGAGATGTGAAGGGAAGATACAAAAAAAAAATGCCTTTTGTTGTTTAATATAAAAGAAAGTAAGTGAGAGAGAGAGAGAGAGAGAGAGAGGAAGAAAAAAGAAGGAGAAAAATAAAAAAGGAGATCTTTAAAAAGAAGCTCACTGGGTCAATTTCCTTTTTATGCTAAACAACATAAAACACGTAAATCTTTATAACTTTCTCATATTAAAAAAAGGTTTTAAGACATTATTATACTTATAACAAACTTCACACACAATATATTCTAACGTCACGGTTTTGCAACCGAAAAGGTTTTTCTTTTTTTTACGCGGGTACCTGCAATATGCTTCTCAAGTAGACCAATCACATGAACCTCAACAAAACCGCAAAAAAAAAAAAAAAAAAATCTGGTGGGTGGGAACACATTTTTGATTGGTAACTTGTTCACCTCTAACGTACGACTCGGGCCTCTAAAAAAGAAAAACCCCCATATTTGGCCAGTGCTTGAACATATTTATTATTATTCGATTCGTTCACGTAATTCTTGTTTCTTGTACACTTTGGTAACGTATCTTTTTTTTTTCTAAAAGTTGGTGGGAATATATGTAAAATATATATATAGACATATATAGATTATATGTTTATGTTCTTGAAGAATAATGTCATGATGTTTTGTTATTATTATTATTCAATTAATCATAAAGAAACAATTCATGAACAACAAATACGCGCCATATTTGTATATGCACAATGCATAATGACAATGTGATGCAGGAAAGCGCGGCAAAAAAAATAAAAAAAAAATTACCCCTTGTTTTCCACTCATCAGTACGATGATATTATGATGATGGTGATAATGGTGATGATAATGATAATATACATCTACCATACTCTCCTTTTTTTTCATATTCATATTGTCAATATGAATTTTTTATTTTTTAAAGCGGATTAACAAAAAAATTTTCATTTGAGACTAAAAAAAAAAACTCTATCATGTAAAGAGGTTGTTTCAATTTTCCATCAAATTCTTTTCCCGTTTGAGTGATAGTGTGGGGAGAAGTTAAGTTGTTAAAAAAGAAAAGAGGAGGAAAAATAAAGATGCGGTAGTCTAACCTTACTTTCATGAATTATGTTTATGGGATAGACTAATTATATATATTTATCTTTTTAATGTTACCCCATTAAAAAACTTGCTTCCGTGAGTTTTGAAAGATAAGAATTTGTATACGTACGTAACAAAAAAGGTACATAAAAAATTTCCTTCTTTGTAATTTGTTATGCTTGTCATTCATCCGCTTTCCTTTGTTTCCAATGATGTGTGAAATTTATAGCACCAAAATTCAATATCTTTTGCTGCATGTAATGTATAATATTAGTATTTTTTTTCTTCTAAAGGTAGTACAACCTTGTTTTTTTTTGCGTTGGAGTTGGTTTAAAAATAATACCATTAGTGTAGTATTGGCGTTGTTTAATTCTTTTTAAAAATAAAATAAAAGTTACAGGTAAATTCGAGAACAGCGAGTTAGTATATGGTATCTTTTATATTACGTCGTCCGTGCGACATGGCGTGACCCAGTAAAAAAAAAAAATCCAGATTATCTACATATATGATGGGAAATTTTTGTTGTTGTTGTCGTTGGATTATATGTCATTTTAAAATGTGACCCGTGGTTTCATATAAATTATAAGTCAAGTTGAGATCATCTTTTGAAAATGTAACTGTGCAAAAACTTGTCTATTAATTATCAGGATTTCCCCTAGGGAAAATAACACAAATGATTTTGCTTAACAAATGTAAATGTTTTGCGTTTAGAAATATGAAATACGTATAATTTTTTTTTTTTTGGGGGGGGGGGGTTGCTGTTGTTAATGGGCAGATCTATTTTTTTTTTATTTTTGGCACCGCCAATGACCTCTTGTGAAAATCCTGGAAAGATCAGTGGAATTTTTCATAATTAATAATACATCTTTTAAAAGAAAGAACTTGTGTTTTTTAAGCTGTGATTGAGTGAGCCGCCAAAATATCCTGGTTCTTCATTTAACATCAGTTTTCATTAGACAATGTAATATGTCTGGTCTTTATATATATTAAGTTATACGTACATTATTCATAAATTTAGGTTGATACTATCAAACTTCTTTTGTCAATAGATATATGGTCACTTGCGTATAATGTTTTAGAAGTAAGCGAACATGTATATATATATAAACAATTTATCAGTAGAAAATGTTAGCTGGAAAATACTCTACGTACGTAGGGTAAATTTAATATATATTTGAGAGAGTCACAAAGAAAAACCAACTCTTACGTATTTTAATCTCTTGATCTTTTTTTTTTTTTTTTTTAAAAAAAATGTTACCTTGTGAACTTCATTTCTGACTTATTCTTGAATTGATTTTGATACATTCCAACGCTATCAAAAGGCATGGGTTCCAAGCTAGCCTTTTTAAAGCTACAGTATTTCATCGTTGAACAATTTATAAATCTTTGTTTTCTAAGCTGCTTATATAAAGCGTCAATAATTATTTATATCTACAAACTTTAATAGTCTTTCAATCGACTCCAGTTTATATAAAGAACTACGTACAAGTACAAAACGGTAAAAAAAAAACACATATTAGTAAGTATTATATATTAGGTTGTAGGTTGTGATCTACAGTATTGACAAAAGACTATTTCTATATAATAGACATCAAAACCCTGCTCTCATCTATTAAGGGAAGTGATGTATGACGAAAAAAAAAAGAGTTGTCGAAGATTGTCTTCACTAATATGGTTTAGATTATACGTTTATGTGAGCAGTCTGTGAATAAAAATTTTAAACGTTATTTACAAATATATCATAATAGTTCTCTTCATTCGTATTATATGTACCTAGAAGATCCTAATAATTCTATCTGAAAATTTTCTTTAAACAATTATTTCATAATATCAAGATGGGTGGTAGTCATACTTTTCTAGTCCTTCTTTCTTTAATTCAAAAAAAAAAATCTTTGGTGGTTAAAGCAAAGCGATTTTTAATGGTAAAAACTGTATATTTTTCTCTTGTGCACTTATTTTTGATGAGAATATTCAATACTGTAAGTCATAGGACTTCTTCACGTTTTTACTAATCAAGGAAAGTGGGACCAAATCACTCATACATTATCATTGTACTTAGTGAAGCCCATATTGGAACCAAAGGGTAAAGTCTTACATATATTACTCGGATATTCGTAAATAATTTGATTAAGTAAGATCTTGTTTGTTAATGGTATATTTCATTGTAAACCAAAAGTAATTTGGATGGGCAGTTTTTTTTTTTTTAATTATTGACTTTAAGAATAAGGATCCCAAAGTTTATTAGTAGTAATAAAACTGGCAATGACAGCAACCAAAAAAGCCAAAATCATAAATACGTAATAACAAAATTCATTAACATAATTAGCTACTTGCGCTTAACAGACAATAAATACCATTACCTCTAGATTAAATTACATCTAAATTGCGTATTGTTATTATTATTATTCTTACAGATCTTATATCGTCATTAATTGGATCGTTGGATAGTAAAATAATAGTAAATCTCAATATTAATACCAGTAAAAAACAAAAAACAACCTCATCAAGAAATAGAATACGTAACAGAGTATTATTGTTATTCGACGAATAGCACCATGTACACTCACCTATGGTTTCCTTTTTCACGCATTTCTTTTTATTACCCCTTTTGTTGAATTCAAAAATTCCAACAAGTTAGGGTAGTAGTGGCAAGCATTTTATTGAAATACATTTTTTAAACCATTCGCCTTGAATTTCCAAGGTTACCAGTTTAAATACTGATGTACAACTAATGATGATTTAAGTAAGATACTAGAATGCTCTATCCCTCAAAGAAAGATAAAGATATGAACTGTTGATCTTTGTTATCGATAGTGTCCTAGAGATATATTTGATATATTTATTCGAACTCTTTAGCAAAATCTTCCTTCCTGACAATATTCGAGTTGATTCCACTTAGACATCTGTTCCTGAAGTAGAGAATTCAATTAAATAACTATCCTTCTTTAACCTTTTTTATTGTTTTTTTCTTTCTTTCTGCATCATCCCTTCTCTCGTCTCCTCCTTTTTTTTTCAGTAACATATTCAAAACAATAAAAATTCAAAAAAAAAAAAAAACTCATAATTTATTTCCTAAATACCAGGTGAGAATATACGTACAATACATTCTTTAAAATAAGATGATGAAAAATGAGAGAAGGTGTATGAAAATAGATCTAGTTAAAAAGCTTTGTGAGTTTGAAAGAGACTCGTTACTTTGTATTTTATTATTGTTTTGCGGTACCCTGTTTGAAAAAAAAGGTATAAATTGAATTGTTACACACGCCAGAATTTTTTTTACAGTGAGTTGTAAACTCAAAAACTTCTTCACGAAACAGCTGGCTCCCCCCCCCCCCTCGAAGTAAACTAGTATAAAAAAAAGTAGCGGATTGTTATATATTTGATAGAGTTAAAAATTACATTCATCCGGAAAAAAATTACACAAAATTTTCCAAGATTTTCGTTACTGGATTTGAAATGTTCTTCCTCCTCCTCCCCCTCCCCGCATCATATTATTATAACACAAAAAATGGTGTAGTACAGTAAGAGCTGGTTTCGGATTTCAAAGTTGGTAGTAATAAGTGGATTAGTGGTTTTTTTTTTGTTACATGTTCTTGGTAGTTTATCATCTTGTTCATTATCCCGGTCGTTTGTAGTTACTGTGTGACAAAAATTGGCGGAGACAACAAATGAATGCTACTTTGATAATGAAGGTTGTTCTTGGTAGATCTTGGTTTTATTATTATTATTAAAATTCTTAATATCATACATTCGAAGATTTCGTCGTTTGGTTGGTGTTGCTAGGAAACATTTAAACTCATCAAACTTATAACCAAGCAGTGGGTTGTGTAGTAAAACTTCTTTTTGAAGACATTCATCGGAACAATATAGTGACTATAAATAATAATTTTTTTTCAAGAACTGTTAACTATAAAGTATCATAGAACAAAAAATGTGGTATTAGAGAAAGAGAGAAAGAGAGAAAGAGAGAAGAATACCAATGAGTGAGGATTTGCTTTATCACAAACTGGACACCAGTTCAAATCACACATTTTTTTTTTTTTTTGCTGTTGTTGTTTTAAAAGAAATGAATAAAAATGAATAAAGCTCTATTTTTTTTAATGCTGTTCTTGGTTTTTAAATTTTTATTCATTATATATGCCAGATGTATGAAAATAATAATAACAAATTTGAACGGGACTGGGAAATTTTAGTCATGCAAAACGCCAAAAAAAAAAAAAAAACATTTGGGGAAGATATTGTATATTTTCTTTTGTCTTTCCTTTCATCATTTCTAAAAAGGAAAGATATTCCTGATTTCTTTTTTATTTTTATTTTTTATTTATTTATTCCTGCATCGTATCATCATTTGCAGGAGCAACAGCAGAATCAGTAGTCTCATTACCCTTGGATGATGATTCTGTATCTTCTGGTATAGGTGTTCCATAAATCGTGTTTGCCTATTTATCGAATTTCTTATTAATATTTCTTTTTCATTTTTTATTCAATATATTTATGATGTAAAACGTATATTTATATAATAAAAAAAAACAATTACTTACCATTTGCCATACTTGAACAATATTATCTTCAGCAGCACTTGCCAACATCCAAGGGTCAACAGGATTCCATCCAAAGTCGGAGATCTTATTGGTGTGACCGCCATGCATGAACTAAAAAAGAATAGTATAACAGAAAATGGAAAAGAATAATCGATAAGATATTATTATATTTTAAAATAAAATTTCGTTTTGGATTTGCAAAATAAAAGTATAGATTGAAAGTATTTTTCTTTTCTTTGTATCTTTTTTTCTTCCTATATATACTTTACCAATAATTCTGGAGGACCATCTTCTGCATCTTCAGGTGTTTGTTCTTCTCCTATCCTAGACATATCCCAAACTAATACACGTCGATCATTTCCTGCGGTTGCAAGAACAGATTCATGATGAGGCGACCATTCAAGTTGAAGAATTTCTCCCGAGTGACCATGCATTTCATGCAACTTGTGCTTAATATTACGTAAATCCCACATAGCAGCAGTCTATATATATAATAATAACAATAATAGACTTATCAGTTCATTCAATCCCATACTTCTATATGATATTAATTTTAAACTCTCTTACTTTATCAGCTGAACCAGTAGCTAATACCCATTGACTATTTGGACAAAATCCGACACAATTCACCCCGCCATTATGTGCATAAATATCGTGCACTGGTGAATCGTTAGAATTACTTCGTACATCCCAACTAGAAAAAAAAATAATGTTATTAGCATAAACGTCACAATAACTTAATTTTTTTTTTCAATCTCTTTAATCCCCCCTTTCCTTTTCTCTCCTTTATTTTTATCATAAAAAAAACTTACACCATCAATTTACAATCATCACCCACTGAAGCAAATATTGAATCAAATTGTGGATGCCATGCAACATCTTCAACGGGAGCCGTATGACCATTAAATACTCTCAATGGTTCAATAGTCTTATTTTCTTTTGATGTAGCACCAATATCCCAGTAACAAATACGTGAATCAAAACTACCACTAATTAAATGACTGGATTTGGATTTATGTGGGTTCCATGCCAAACCATAACCTTCCTTATCATGTCCAGATAAACGCAATGTAGGATTGAATCGACCAAAGACACGTGGAAATGGACTGAATTCTTTTCGATTAAATATATAAACTTCTCCAGTCCTTGATTTAGTTGCAATCATATCGGTATTATCACATTGGTACCGCGCTCGGTTCACTTCTCCTTCATGAACAATCTTTTGTTCAATTTTGATATGTGAATCATAAGGTGCTGTGGTAGTACCATTTGTATTGTCATTATTATTATTATTATTATTATTATCGTCATCGGTATCTATCCAAATAGTTTATATATTTTAGTTGCTTTGATTAAAATATCTATTTTCTTTTGTTAATGTTTTCTCTTTTTTTTACCCATGGCATTCTCATCATTTGTTTTTCCTTTCGTCGTTGTAGTGTTGTTATTGGGTAGTCGTACAGAAGCAATTTGTACATAATTTCGATCGTCGTCATTGGTGTGTGTGCCTAACAAAAGTCGTTGTAACTTGTAATTACTGTCATTGGGATAACTATATTATAATAATTAATTTTAGTCGCGTTAATTTTTTTTTTTGCCTATAATAATTATAATTATAATTTCATTGTCATTATTATTTTACCTTTCTACTTCTGGAAACCATTGACAAGTTAAACTTGGCCATTCTAAAGCATGTGAAATAAGTAAATCATAAAGAAATGGTGAATTCTTTTTCCACGTTTTATATTCTTCATTGATGAGTTTTTCCGCTTCTTGTTGTTTTTTAGAATTGAATTCTAAATTTTCAGAAAGAGACAATGTATAAGAAATTAATAAGTTATCTTTAAAAAAAAAAAGACGCGTTTTTTAAATAGTTAGTTTGTCGCTTTATTATCATTACGGTTTGCTAACCTTGATTCATGGCTGGTTCCTGCTAAAAGTTGCGAGAGAAAAAAGCTGAAAGAAATAAAAAAGGGAAAGCCCTGTTGATTAATTGGAAGTTGAAGTGACTTGTCGGAATTCTTTCTGGAATAGTATAAGAATAACCCCTCCCCCCACCCTTTCTTTCTCAAGAGCGGGGGGATTATCTTTTTCACTACTGGTTGAAAAAAAAAGTGTAAGGTTTTTTTTTCATGCAAGTAAAAAAAAAATCACCAATTATTATTATTCAATCATTATTAATCAAAGTAAAGAAAGTTATATGTTTGTATTGAATGGTTTTAGAATGATTAAATTCTTTTCTTGTTGAGAAAACATCCTCATTTAGTTTCTTATGTATGCTGGTTTTATAGTTGAAAAGCAACTTTTATAAACTTATAAATTGTATAGCAATAATAAAAAAAAAATGAAATCTTGACTATCAGGTCAATGTCAATTATTCTCTTAATATTTTGCTTTGGAAAGAAATGACATGTTAGATTAAGCTAAGGTTCTCCCCTCTTTTATTTTTATACATTTTTGACTAACTTCTAGTGTTGTTGCTTCTCTTTTAGAACTCGACTCCTAATAACTTGTTTGAAAAAGTTGAATAAAAGTTATTTCATTCATACATCCTTTATTATTATAAAGTTAAGAATCGTTATAATCTTTATTTTTTTCTTCCACCATTCATCGTCACTCATCAATAGCAAAAATTGTTTATTTAATTTGTTACTATAATGTAGGAAGAAAGCTGTCATGCTATCAAGTAACTATTTCCTAATTTGGTAATTTTTAAAAAAAACTTTTTTTTTTCCTGCCTTTATCGTCGGGATACTATTTTTTTTTTTTTTTTTTTTACCTTCTTTCACCTTTATTTTTTGACAGATCTTTTAAAAAAACCATGACTGATCGACCTGTATCCGGGGATGCGATTGAAGACGATTTTTATCTTGAAGATACCATTGTTTCTGACAATGAAGTAGAATCTTCTGTTACTGTAGGCACTAAACGTAAAGCTACTAGTGATTCTGACAATGACGATAATGAATCAGAACAACCAAAACAACAAACACCATCCAAGTCTAAAAAAAAGAAACAACAACAAAAAAAGAAACGAAGAGCCAACGATCCATTCCAATCATTAAATCATGTTTATCAAACCGATCGAGAAACACAATTTCAATACGTTCAAGATCGTCAACGATCTGCTTTACCGAATTTATCTCAAGTCGAACTTGAAGAACAAATTTTACCACAAGAACAATTTGTCAACAATGAACAATTTAAACAGCCTGAACATACCCTCGATACATTACCTAATTATATCAAATTCGGCATGTTACATCATAAAAAATTGGACAAGAAACCAGAAGTACAACAACCTGCTGTCATTGTATTGACACATGCTGCTATGCGTGCAGCAGATTTATCAAGAGCTATGAAACCTTTGGGTAAAGTGGCTAAATTGTTTGCAAAACATATGAAGATTCAAGAACAAGCCGAGTTTTTGAAAAAAGAACCAGTTCATTTGGCTGTAGGTACACCTAATCGAGTCAAGGCATTGATTGAACAAGAACATATTAAATTGGATAATTTGGAATTGGTTGTCGTGGATACGGAACGGAATGCAAAACGATTCACAGCTTTTGAAAATGATGCTGTAAGAGGTGATTTATATCATCTTTTAGGATCATATATTGCTCCACGTATGAATGATAAAAAGACTCGATTAGGTCTTTTTTAAAATTAGATAATAGAAAAAAAAATTGATTGTATAAATTATTATTTTATTCAAATATATATACATATAATTTCCTTTACAGCATTAATTATTAAATGTACAATGTATTTTTTTATTTTCATCATTTATTATATCCATTCATCAACTTTATTTTCATTATCATTAATAAAGTTAGCCCACAATTTATGCAAGTTGAGACTTTCAATAAAAAAAGTTGTCGAAAGTGAGGCTTCTTTTTTCAATTGGAGGGTGTGCAAATTCAAAGATCTACTGTAGTATCACCTTCTTCCATTTCATATTCACCTTGAATAGGTCCAAGTTGATAAGTATAAGTCATTATGGATCGCGTAATTCTTTTATAGCTTCATTAGTGATCCCGTGGATTTGAACCAATTCTACCTTCTTTCAAGTTTTCACGTTACAAAGGCAGGTTAATCCGGCAATCGTGAGTCCCAAAATGCAATCGATAATTAATTCATTGATTGCTGGAAGTCGTTGCCAATTTTGAAAGAATGTATTTTATCCCATCAGAAGTAATTCAACAGTAACTACACGAGATATATTTTTGTTTACGACGAGATACCCAAGAGCAATATGATCAAAGTATCACTAATATAATAGCCACCACAAGAAAATGCCTTTTGTAACTTTAGTCCTCTTGTTGTTGATATTGCTCGAACAGTGATGACTCATTATTTATTTCTAGTTGACGGGAACATCTTTTGAATATCATTAGTTATCATATCGCATTTGTCGATGATATGAAGCATTTTTAGATACTTACGTTAAGTGTTCACCGTTATCATCTCATCACTGCATACATCACACTTGATAAAGTGAAGTGATTCATTAATGTCGTCATTATGGGTATATGGAGCATTAGTATATGATACAAAGTCCTCATATTGCTCCTTTTTTAATTTGCCCATTGTCCTTCACCTCCAAGTTTTAGGTCACCGTGTTAATGAGAGTTGAGCATATAACCAAAAAGGACTTGTAAGTAAAATGTGTTTTATTTCATAAAGTAATCTTTTATTAACATTTAAGTTTCATAAAGAAGAAAAAAGAGTAGAATATGAGTGGATGGATGAAGAATAGAAATATATTATTTTACCCATCACTGACTTAAAAAGAATAAAAAATTAGGGGCAATACCTATAAGAATTCTGCATAAAGGCAATGCTTTTTCTTTCTACTTGTAGATATAATAAGAAGCTTATCTAGTCTGAGTAGTAACTATTGATTTATGATACATATTACAGAAAAAAATTGTTATTCATACCGGTACAAATAGTTATATTATAAAACTTTTGATAATATATGCTTCTTTTTGATTTATTTATTTATATATTGATGATAATAATAGTAATGGATGAAAAAGAGAAAAAAAATTGAAGGGAAAGGTAATGCTATGTATAGTAATAATTTTTTTTGTATATAAGAAGGTTATGAACAATTAATAAGAAAGGATAATAATAGTAATCGATAGAATGAGTAATAAATCACCCATTTATCTTTTCTACATACGAGTTGCAAGAATTTCATTCTTTGAATCTTGCATTTCAGAAGTATCAATTTCACGGAAACCACCTGTACTACTTGCACTTTGTTCTTCCATTACTTTATCACTTCGATCCAACAACTTTTCTAAATCTTCATCGGAAATCACTTTATCTCCTTCTGATACAATTTGTACTTGTTCACCATCCTCTGATGCCAAGATTTCGGCCAATTCACGTAAAGTACTTTCTTGATCACGTTTTGCAGAAGCTGATACAGGTGTTTTGAATTTGCCTTTTTGAATTACAAGTTTTTCTAATCGTCTTTTTGCTGTAGCTCTTTCTAACATTTTGGCTTCAACAGTATTGGCAGCTACAAATCGATAAATTAAAACAGGTTTTGTTTGACCGATTCGATGAACACGATCTTGAGCTTGTAAATCCATTTGTGGGTTCTAATCAATTTTTTTTTTTTTTGCATGAAAAATAAAATTAAATCATAAATTGGTTAGTATTTATTATTCAGTTTAAAAACATATCACACTTTGTGTTAAAGTACGGAAAAAAGTCATAAATATTCAAAACACTAGTATCACAACAGACTAAAAATAAAATAAAAGAGATTTTTTTTATGTTTACCCAATCACTGTCGAAAATGACAACAGTATCAGCAGCTGTCAAATTAATACCCAAACCGCCAGCACGTGTTGATAATAAGAACAATTTATAAGGACTTGCAGGATCATTAAATGTTTCAATTTGTTGTCTTCTTAATTCTTGAGAAACACCACCATCCAATCGACAAATGGGCCAACCTTTCAATATAGTTGCCCAATCTTCAAGAATATCCAACATTTTGGTCATTTGTGAAAATACAAGTACCTTATGACCACGATCAAACAATCCAGTCAATAAGCGATCCAATAAAAGTACTTTACCTGATTGCGCAGCTAATTCTTCATTTAGAATATGGGTATTTGTTTTGGGATCAATTGGCCAATCAAATAAGAATGGATGGTTACACACTTTACGAAGTTGCATAACAATATTTTGTAAATGTAATCCATTCACTTGTTTGACTATATCAAAATATATAAAAAATAATTATATTTTAATTGTTATTTTCTATATTGCTTACATTTATAAACCCTTTCATATGAAAAACAAAGAAAAAAAAATTACCAGCTAGTTGCTTTTTCTTTTCCATATGACCATGATCAACGCTGGGTGTTGTGTTTTCATCAGCTGCTTTTTCCAATTCTTTAAAGTATTGACGATCTGATTTTTCTTTGTAATCAACAGTACTTTTGGTTGTTCGTTGTGTTTTACCATCTTCTTCAATAGCCTTTTCATTTGTTTGATCTTGAGCTGGTTGTTGTTGCTGATCTTCATGTAAACCTGTAGTTTTACGCTTGATGAGATAATCACGAAGATCTCTTTTCAAGATGGCATCATAAAGACTCTTTTGGGATCGTGTCAATGGAGCATATAATAAGTATTCTTTCTTTTTTGGTAAAGAATGTTCCACTAAAAATAATATAACCATAATAAATCAGTATAAAATATTTCAAGTATTATAAAAAGCAATATTATCACATTATATATGATTGTTCTTTTTTTTTTGTCTTGTTCTCTTACCATCAGTCTTTAATCTACGCAACAAGAAAGGTTGAAGAATAGTATGAAGACTACTAATAATTCGATCCTCTTCTTCTTCCTTCATAATACGATCTTGACCACTCTTTTGATGAATATCGGAAAAGTCAAACCATGATTGAAACATGTCTAAATCATCAAAGATATCAGGAAGTAAAAAGTTCAACAAACTCCATAATTCAGCCAAATTGTTTTGTAATGGAGTACCAGTTAACAACAAACGATTAGCAGATGAATAGGATTTCAACTCTTTGATCAATTTGCAGTTAAGATTCTTGATACGATGGCCTTCATCAACAACAATATATTTCCAATTATAGCGTTGTAAATGTTTACGATCATTCATCACAATTTCATAACTTGTCACAATGATAGGAAACTCAGGTCCAGTCTCTTTCTTTTTGGGCATTTTGCGGTTGACCATGTGTTGACGTTCTTCTTTGGTACCATGATATAACAATACAGGAATAGTTGGAGCGAATCTAATTGCAAGAGTATTTTTTTTAAAAAAAGAGAATATAATGGGTAAGCAACTTTTTAAACATGTTAATAATATACATATCAATCGAACCTTTTAAATTCGTTGACCCAATTTGCAAGTGTTGACAAAGGAGTTACAATAAGATAAGGACCCGAAACTTTCATAGCCTTCAAATGAGCAATAAAACCAATTGTTTGCAAAGTCTGAATAAAATAATATACACTAGTCAATAACTGTCGTCTGACAACACACATACAAATATCCAAAAAGACCTAAAAAAAATAGCGTACATACCTTGCCAAGACCCATTTCATCAGCTAAAATACCATTGAGACCATTTTCCCATAAACTAATAAGCCATTCTACACCTGCTAATTGATAATCGCGAAGCACACCACCCGTAACTAAAGTTGGTTGACGTGCAGAAATTGTAGGGGTAGTAGTAGCCTTCTCTGTTTTTTGATTATTTTCTCTATCTTCTTGAATAGCCTTGCCTACATCATTCTCTGATTGTTTACGACGTTTGACATCCTTTTCATTAAAGGAACAAAAAAAAGGGGTTATAAATAAAAAATGTAAGTTACCATGTCAATATTGAATTTTTTTCGTTGTACGACACGTCTTTGTTGTCTTGACGACGCGTCTAATTTTTATTTTCTCGTTGCCATATTTACCTCTTCATTCAAATAATCACTCAATTGATAACCAGTAGCATCAGCTTTTCTCTTACGAGGGCGTCCTTTACCACGTTTTGTAGTAGTTGTATTTGTTTCCTCTGGTGCTGTTGCTGCGGATGATGATGGAGTAGGAGTAGTAGGTGTTGTTGGTGCAGGTGCAGCATTTCGTTCGCGTGCTTCTTCTTGTTGTTTTGCCAACTTTTTACCTAAAATTGTCGCATACGCACCTGATTTTTCCAATAAAAAGGATAAACGCTTCATACGTTGCTCTTTGACAGTGGTGTCAAATTGCGCTTGAGCCTATAAATATTAAAAATTAATTATTATCAATCAATCAATCAAAACTGGCTTATCAAGCTCATATGATGCATATGTAAAAAAAAAGACAATAGTGATAAATTTATTTACCTCTTCTTGAATACGTTTATCTTCTTCTTTTTGGGTTACTTTGGCTAATTTAGTTTCTTCTTCTACCATGGCTTGTGTCAATTCATGATTAGGTACAGTGGTTTGACCAACGTTAACCGTAGCCTAAATAAATATTTAAAAAAAAAGACCATTAACTATACTTGTTTTATTATTTTGTTGAAAAAAGTTGATTATAAACATACAGGCGATTGCGAAGTTAATGAAGATTCATTTTCTATGGGCATGATATCAGTCTGGACACTGTCCTGTTGAACTGTCATGATTATAAAAAGAAGAAAAAAAAAGGTTATCAACGAGGTTTCACTGCTGACTGAAAATAAAAGATTCCATTTTTTTTTTTTTTTTTTGGCACAGACAGCCACAGACATATCCAATGAAAACTCAGGGGCCATATTTATACTTTTTTTTTTCATTTGTCTCATTTCATATATATATATATATATCATTCCCTTCGAAAATAAGTTGCACCATTAAATATATTGCTCTTAGTATTAATACTTGGCAATCTTGTGTATAATTTGAAATTTGAAAGCAGCAATAAGCGTTGACGAAATAAAAAAGGAAAAGAAATTTTAATCCATGTGTATATACTTTTAAATATAGAGGATATATTCAGGTACCAAAAAACAAATTATAAAAACAATAATTTCTGCTATTTTATCATTATTTGGTCCTAATACATATTCATTTCTTGTCGGAAAGCAACAGTGATATCATATTTGTCTAATCGCTACAGTTTAATCGATGTCATTATTATTCTAGAAACGTCATGAGAAAATAATGATTATTATAAAAAATATATGAATATGTTTTTCATAAGTATTTTTGGAGAGGTAAAGTAGATATGTACCACAAATGTATGTTAATATATTGAAAAACTCATTGTTAAAGTGTTATGTACAGTGTTACTTGTTTACATATTCTTTTTCACAATACTTTATATCTCAAATTAAAATTAATGTCTTTATTCATTTGCATCAATCTTGTTTATTGTCTATTAAATAATACATGGTAATAAAAGACATATTCCCAACCAGAATAATGTAATGATTTATTTATAATATTTTGATTTTATCGTGTAGAAAATAAGAACAGAAATTATATAAAAGAGAAAATGAGAAACAACTGGTATATAGATGTAAGGGAATGGATTTTTTATTTTTCTGTATAGAAAATTCTGTTAGATTGAAAAAAAATTAATAAAATTAATAAACAATATGATATATAATTATAATAATTGCTGTTGTTATTGTTATTGTATAATAAAACATAGATAGATAAAATTAAAGGTGAAGGGCGTCTTCAATACATTGATTAATATACTCTCTTTTATACGACATGTCCATGCCAAAGTGTCTGCTGAGTTGTTCACGAACTTGTTTCTTGGTCATAATCATCAAATTGGAAGTTGCTGTAATTCGACGGACTTCATGACGGATCTCTTCATCTGTTGGACCATTACCCCCAATAATATCACCAGCAGCAGCAATAGATTCACTATACACAGATGATGCGCCCAATATACCACTACCGGAATTATACTTGATACTGCGATTATCTATTGGATAAGATGGTATCATGGGAAGAGTCACAAAAGGGTAATCATTTGGTGCAATGCTAGCAGGAGAATGCATAGATCCGATTAAAGCATTTGATGGAATATGTGGATACCGTAACCCTGATGCTGCTTGTGGTGCTAATGGTGATCCCATTGAAGGAGCTGCTGCTGATACAGTAGATCGAGTGTGTTTGGTATCAATTGTCCCCGTTTCCCACATTTCTTGCTCATGATCACCCCATTTTTTCAAAGGTATGGATTTTGGATCAAAATGACCTTCATCGACTGCAACTGCCTTCTTTTGTCCGCTACCTTGATCAAGAACCACACGTGTATTACCCCATGAAAAATCATCAAAGTGCCAGAATGAGTAAATGGGTACAAAAAATGAAAATAAGGGAATAGCAAGAATATATATAATCATCCATCCAATATGTTCCCACTTGCGTCGAAAGATAAATATAAGTGCTTGTAAACCATAAACACCACCCAATAATAAAATAGAAATCATAGGAACTTGACCAGCATCTGTGATAAGTCTATAAATCAAATAACCCAAATATAAAACAACAGCTGGCATTGTCAAAGTGCTCATCAAATCCAAAATAACGACAAATCGCATTGAGAAGCAACAAAAACCACATAATTGAGGTAAAAATGATAATTCACCAAGATTATGTACTGTAGAATTAATCCATCGACGCCTTTGAGATAATAAAACACTCCATTGGTCGGGCGCATTTGTTGAACAACATGCATCGGCCGTGAATTTTGTCTTGTAATTTGGGAAATGTTTCAATATCAAGGTCGTCAGATATCGATCTTCTCCCAAATGCAATAAATTTTTTTCATGCAAAGTTACCACCCTATTTTGTGCGTAATCTTCAATGACTTGATTGCTCACCAATAATGGCTTATTCTTGGTAGGTGATCTCACGCGATACATGCAAAAACATCCAGGTAGACAAGTAACAGATCCAAACAATGACTCAAAGGCCTTGGCAAGAAAATGTGAAATATAGTATTCGTACACTTGAATCATAGTAACCCAACTATCTCGCTCGTTATTTAATTTAGTTTCTCCACATAAACCGACAATCTTGGAATCATGAACAAAACAGGATACCATTCGATTAAGTGAATCAGCCACTACCTCTGTATCGGCATCTACCATCAATACAAACTCATACATATCTGGACTGACGCCAATGATGTTCTTGAGTTGATGATATATTTCAAGCTCCATAGGTGCCATAGGAGTATCAAAGTGTACCTTGTTCAAGAACCGCATTAACACCATTTGTGAATCACGTTTTCCACGATTACCCGGTTTTTGTCGTTCAGATGAATTACCCACCTTAACAACGACAACATAAGGAACAACATGACCGGAGCATTCGTATAATCCAGAATAAATTTTAGCCATATTGTGTTGCTTGTGACCAGGTCCCAATGATAAAAATGACAATGGTTCCGGATCAACATTTGAATCAACACCTAGAATATCCAATACAATACGTGGTGTAGGTCGATCATTGCCACTACCAACAAGCATGCCATCGCATACCAAAAATAATAGCTTTCGTTTATCATCGTAATTAAGGACTGCAATAGAATCGATCGTCTTGCGTAATGATTCTTCACTTTCAGTATAACATGGTACTTGACATACAATAAACTTGTCATGATCTTCGGGTTCTCGTCGGGTACCCAACTGCAAAGCAGCAATAAACTTGAAAACAATCACGGCAACAAGCGTACCAGTAATAATGAGTAAAAAGTATTCCGAAAATTGACATTTGGCTGACCGTCGAGTGTCCAGTTTACCAACAAAGAACAAATTACGAAGGCAACCCAGTTGTCGATTACGCAATTGAGGATCCAAAGGCAAAGCATCAAAATGCTTAGAGATGTCTTTGCCAGCCAATTGTCGAAACAATTCAATAATACTATTGTCCATAAAATTAATATCAATATTAGATATAATTTGTTGGCCTTTTGGAGCGCGTGGTGCACGTCCACCCATCAAATAGTATGTCAAATCATACACATCACCATGAAGAATAGCCCATTGTCTATGTGTCTGAATTTCTCCAACAGGTACAGTGTTGGTTGCTTGTTTTAATATATCTTCTGGAGCGTAACCCATAAATCCGACACGATAATTCTTGCGCATATACACCATTTGCTCAAAGTACCAATCGGGTCGATAATCGTCTGTAAAATAACGAAAGTCATGGTACGCTGCATTCTTATCAGTTAAATTATATTGGAAATCTAAAACGACCTGTTCATTCACGGAGCCAGTAGTACCACCGCATAATGCAGAAACTTGTACAGGGAATAAATTGGTCGCATCTTTCCCGCCATACTCGAAGATAATTCTTTCAGGAATTACTTCAGATGCCCAATGATGCGGAGTGAATTTTGTCAAATCAAACACTTCACCTCTAATTGATACGTAAGCATCCTCTTTTTCTGATTTGCCTTGTAATTCAGATACGGAATAAACGTCTTGTTTTGGACAAATAAGGGGTCCAAATCCAATAATAAATAAGACCATGGCGGTCGACATTAAAAAAATTAAAATACAAAGTGCTACTTTTTCTCGCCAAGCCATACGGATATCTTTGCGTTTCATTCCACCACAAGAAGATAAACAAGGAGATGGAATCCACCAAGTAAGAAGCCATACGACAAATAGCCAATTGCGACGAACACTAGATACAGTTTCATCATTATCATCTTTCTCTTCATCATCTATTTTTTGTTGTTGTACCACTTCCTTATAATAGGCGGCTTTTGTTTCTTGCAAATATCCATTATTCTTATTTTGAGAGTATATTTCTGATGCAGTAAAATCAGAAGGTGGAATACTTGAACTATCCATAAAATCGTCAGACATAGTGGTCGACATTTGATCGTCGGTCATAGAATAGGCATCAAAGAAGCCAGCTATTAAAATAAAATAGTTATTAGTAGGGCTACAAAACTCTGTACATGTATACACTAAGATTAATAATTATTATTATTTACGTTGGCCTGCCATTTTGGATTTTTTCGATTCTGTTTTTTCAATTCTACGCAAATCATTTTCAAGTATTCGAAAAGCTTTATTAGATAAGTAAATCTAAAAAAAAAGAGTTGTTATTCATAATATACTTCGTAAGCTTGCTTTTATATCAAACAGGTTATAAGCAATAATGGTAATATTAGCAATACTAAAAACAAAAAAAGCAAACCTTATTGTCGTCATTTTGTCCGATCATAGCATAAGATTCATTCCATTCCAAGGATTGTAATATCCATTGGCATTTTTCACGTGCTTGTGTTATACCAGGTGGATATGTAGTTGACAAAGTGATAGGCAATGAAACAGCGTAACGTTCCACAAACTCTTCCATAGTAAATGTTGTATTATAATACGCACGCATTCTTTGTGCCAATAGGGGTAATTGCATGCTAGTCTGTTGGTGATTGATTCTCCGTGCATCATATGAATTAGGTAATCCAAGGTCATTGGGCTTTATACAAATAATAAACCATGGTGTAGTATTATCAAGTGCTGCTGTTAAATCTTCCATTCCACTTAAAAGTTGTTCCGATATGGTGGGAGGCATTCCTCCTACTGTTGTTGTTGATTTGGATTTTTCTACTCCTGATCCTCTTCCATTGGTTCCTGTTGAAGGAGTAAATGTAGGCTTAATCGCAGATTGGGCAAAAAGTACTCGATGTTCGCCACGTTGTTCTGCAAACAAATCGGCAACCAGACTATTACTTGCAGGTGCACTATATGCACTACCTCGGAAAAGTGTGTAGAAATCATTATACAAATAGTTTTCGTTACGGCTTTGAAATTTACTTGGTGAATATGTAGCAGGACCCCAAAAGTGTTGAACAGTAAATTGATGAGTTTCGTTCTTTTTATTAGCACGAGCCCAATTTTCAACCCATGATGCTTGTTGCTGTTGTGGTGCATTGAGAGCACTGAATATACCTTTGGCTGGATGTGTATATACGTCAAGCATATTGTGAACATTAATTTCTTGCTCTTGTAAATGCTGTTGATGTTGGGGCTGTGTTGATAATTGTATCATCCATTGATGTATTCGTTCATTAATATAATGATGGGCAAATGAATCGAATGGTCCTGCTGTTTGTGTATGACCTGGCATATCCCATAACCCAATTGATACTGTAGCGTCTATGTCTTTATCCAACTTTTTGTTTATTTGATCTATGATCCAACTAAATAAGAGACTATATAAAGCTTCTATCAAATCATCGCGCTGTTTACTTGCATGTTCTGGATTCAAAAACAAGGTGGTGATATCCCGTTTGATTAATTTGCTCTTGTAAGTCAATGTATTTTGTAAAGCAAACCCTTCAACTCCCAATAACTCCGCCGCTATCTCCAATGGCTCTATGTTGCTAACAACAGCTGCGTCTTGCATATGGCTTGGGTCTTGAATAAATTGTAAATTGCCCAAATGTAACACGGCTGCCAATATTTGAAAGATTTGAGTTGTTTTTTGCTTTGAAAATCCAAGTGCTTTGAATGCAAGTCGTAATTGTTTATATTGACTTTCTACATCATTGTGGTTGTAACTCTCTTTTACATTATTGTTATTATAATTATTAGCTGTTGCTGCATTTGTAAGAATACTGAAATGTTGATCGGTGAGTTGTAAATGGCCTCTTTCTTCACGCGTGCTGCCAAGTAACAACGTATAAAATACTTGAAAATTACGCTCGCTTTTATTACTATTACTGTTGCTGATGGATACTCTAGATTTTTCTAACATATAAGGGGCAAACCAATGTGCTGAAATAAATCTTCCACGATCTGAAAATCCAAGCTGAAGATATTTCGCTAACCGTGATGCATTATCGTGAGTGGATGTTTTCGCATTTCCAAATAATTCAATAACAGTGTTGGCATAAATGACATTTTGCTGTAACTTTGTTGGTTTACTATTACTATGTGTACTGAGTGCTATCAAATGTTGGATGGACTGTGTAAAAAGAAAGGATTTACCACTACCACTCTCGCCACTGTAATATGTAAAAAGTTTTTATGTATGCAGTATTTGTTGGTAATCAACCATTACCGCCAATTAAAACCGAATAATGATCCCCCCCCCCCAAAAAAAAAAAAAAAAGAAAATAAAGCACAAAAATATGTAAGAAAAAATAACATTTATAACTCTGGGGGTCAAAAAAGATAAAAAACATTTTTAATCTTCTTTTTTCATTCTTCTTCTCTTTTAAATGATTTAAACTTGCCTGAAAATAATCGATTGGTTTTTACTTTGCCGTCTCGAATGAAAATAAGCATCGTTTAATAATTTACATAGATGAGGTGCTGTGTTTTGAGTTGGCTTTATATGCACATCTTTATATTCTTGTACATAATGAGCACTAATTTCTGGAAATGGTACTTGTTGTTGTCGATATGGATTCAAGGCTACAAGAATTGAACACCCAATGGCCGTGTAACATAAATCGTCAAGATATCGTTGTCGAAGTAATTCAGTGATCTGTGTCGTGGTTTCAACTTGACATAAATCATCACGTTGTTCGGGGGACGTTGTTATTGGTGACGACAAGGACATTTGTCGATAAGACAATTTTTATGATATTATTTAAGTATAAAATAAACCAAGAAAAAAAAAGTAGATGAAGAAAAGAGAAAAAAAAGAAGAGTAAAGAAAGAAAAAAAGTATGATTGAGTAACAGAAGAGACCTCCCTTCTTTTTTTTTCTATCGTTTGCAATGATAATTAACAAACTTATTAACCTTTGGGCGATTTAAATACAAAAAAAAAGAACTGTGTGTACATGTAGTGGCCCTTAAAAAATAGCCAATCCTTCGCTTAAGCTATACTTGCCCCCCTTCATACGGATTTGTATATTTTCTTATTTTATTTTATATTTTATATTTTTTGTAATAAGTGAGAAAATAAACTCCTCCTTTTTTTAAAAGCAACGACCCCTTTTCAGCACACCAGAAAGGGGTATGGTAGGGTTAAAAGGCAAGCAGGTAGTAGTATGTAAGTCAGAGCGTTTGGAAATAGTTGAGTTCTTTTTCTTTTTTTCGATAATCCGCCATACCACCCCCTATTATATTTACTGCTTCTCTTGGCTGAAATGTTAATGTTTGAAATCAAGAAGACAGAGTACTTAATAACAATTTTTTTAATCAAGTGTTTTATTCCGAATTATAAGTAAGTAATAATGAGAGTAGAATTATATTTTACAGTTTAACAAGTAATCATAAATTCTACATATTGTTACGTACGTACTGTCTCTAATATGCATATCGTATATAATTGTAGCGTAAATAATACTGAAAGAAACTGTATAAAGTCTATCCCTCGTTTTTTGTATATTATTGTATAAAACTTGATAATAGATAAATTACATAACGTGCTACCAACTACAGCTAATATTTTTTTCTAGAAGATCAAATTTGATGGACTGAAAATAATTTATTTTTCTTTTGATATTCTGAAGACTTCATAAACTCTATAAGATCGATGGTGAATAATAGCAAAATTTGTATTATTTTCATTCATTACGTACAATTTTATTTTTTGTATATTTTTGGACAAAGAGATATAAATATCATATTATTAATATACATTAAGTACATAACGTACATAAAATATAGGATGTAAGAAAAATTGACATATGTTTTTATTAGGTAAGCTGCTATTTATATTCAACTACATTGATTTTTAATTTTGCACATGTTATACATTCTTTGGTAATTTTTGGACAATCTCTCACCACCATTTTTGTTAGTACAAGAGAATCCACAGTATCCAACAATCCACGTATACCTTGGTCTGTTACTTTCTTGAGATTTTTCAAGTCAATATAGTTTAGTTTTTTAAGGCCGCCAAGTGAAAAGATAACGTCATCTGTTACTGACTCCAATTCTTCAAATTTCAAGTACATCAATTGGTTCTTGCATTTACTGATCAAGTTAGCTATTCCATCGGTGGTAACGTTTTTAAACTGCATAATGAGATTTGTGTAAAGTTTTGATTTCGGTTACTGTTGAAAGTACATTATCTGATACTGGATCACAGTATCTAAAAACAACAAATTCTAATGATGAATGAGTCTTTTCTGCTACTCTCGCATAATGTTCAAAGAGACGAACCAAACTCGCTCTCCCCGCCGTGCCATTAACGTGATGGATTTCAAATGTTGAAAGAGGGGCTAGGTTTAAAAGCTCATTGACGAGTCCATCGATATTGTGTACATTTAACACGCTCAAGTTAGTGAGAGTAGTTGTATAACGTATGGTTTGTAGTAGAAATTCATGAATTCCTAAAAGCATCCAAGTTGTAAGAGTTTTAACGTTATTCAACCTAAAATTTGGCCATGTCGAGTACAACTTTTGCAGCTCCGTTTCTGTGACAGGTGATATAACTGCTGAAAGATCTCGTAGAGTCGCGTGGTTCTTGAATATTAGCGGCATAATACGACCTGCTGGTACTACGGCACCCCCGTCATTTGTGCATAACACTTGTATTCCCTTTGTTTTTTGGCTTTCTTTGGTATTCAGCTCTTCAACAGCAAAATCGGAATTATAACCTAATATTTCAAGGTTTGATGCATGTTCGTTGATCACATCAAAAACAGATTCTTCGCAGGTATTCATTATGAGTCGTCGTAGTTGTTGACATAGTTGAAGCATTGATTCAATATCCTGTCCTGTAATACATTCTAATTTTATTTGCAAATCAATAAACGTGTTATGTTGTTCTGTAATCAAAAAGTTCCCGATTACCGCATGTAAACTGTGTTCCGTGGTAAATGCTAGTTTGATAAGATTTGTACATGACATGAATATGTCCGCCAGTGTAAATGTAGTGCTGTACCCAAAATTAAGATCTAGTGTCGTAAGTGTTTGACTTGTTTGCCAAAATGCGACAGCTATCATAGGAGCGTGTGGTGTCTGCTGTTTAGTTGAATTAAATGCTAAAAAGAAAGATATAATAAATAAAAACAACATATTGCTTGAAATTTATTTTTGCAACAACGTATATATTATTATCAGATCATTTGGTGATACCTTTTTTCATTTTGAAAGATTCAATTCTGCTGAGGTGTCCATTTTTCATAAATCGAAACAATCTGTATGTATAGCACTGACATTTGTGTCTATTGTGAGATATTTGACGTGAGGTCCCGCAGATGGAATCATATTAAAGAGTCGAATGGAATTTGGATTGTCTTCGGTAGCCGATAGATTTTCCCATATGCTCGAACAACCAATGAGAACCTCCCGCCACAACTTTGATACTGCTAGACACGAAGCGTTTGTACTTGGAGAAAGAAGGGGCATAATCACATTGTTCACAATGTCGGTAGGCAATTTGGAAATAAAGTCAACTTGTACTTTGTTTTGTTTTACTGCTTCTACGAGTCCCTTTTCCATCTGCTCTATAGAAATTTGTTGCTCTTTTCCTGGTGTTGTGTTTTGCAAACCTTCTTTGTATGCTTCAATGGCTTGTGCCTGTTTTCCGTACATTGTAAAAATATTTGCTTTACGGAGGTAGCCTTCTGTTGACGTTAATGAATATTTGATTATTTGATTAGCATCTTTAATAGCTAATTCTGGTTGGCCTTGCATAGAATAAGCATATGCACGGGCGTCAAGGAGATCCATAGTCTGTTGTAAAAATAACAGATTAAGAGCCGATGTCGCGTAGCTTATTGTATTTCTATGCCCATTATTGCTAATGGATGCATTGAGGTTTTGAACTATTATGTCAAGAGGTGTCAGTGTTGTAACTGCCGTGATTTTTTTTGGAGAATGAGCTGATGTTGTATTGATGTGCTCAGACATGTTGGTAGTTGACTGGTGATAAAATAAACAAAAAAAGTTAAAGAAAAAAAAAAAAACAATACACCATATTTTAATAAACGTGATTTTTATATCTACCACTTGGCAACAACAGATTTGGTCATAGCGATGTTAAATAAGGTCTGAAACAAACATAATTGGTGACCATTAATGTCGTATGTAGGCGATGTAAACAAACGTGAGTACTACCATGCGATAATAGAATTAAGCGGAAGAAAGTAGTTTTAACACTCTACATAAATCAACACTTAGTTATGTGCATATCTTTTCTTTGATTGTTTTATCAAAATAACGGCTGTTTTGGTAAATGTAGCTTGAACAAATAACAGGTTTATCAGACATTGTTTTAATAACAACAAAGTGGGTTGGCATAATTACATGCACTTATTTGTTTTTAATCGAGTTTCCAAAATTGATCATAAAAAAAGTAACCGCAAATATAATGGATGTGCATATGATTGTGTTTCAAGTTGAAAAACAGGATAAAAATAGGGAATGACTAGGGGCGCGCCAAAAATTCATAGTCAGACGAGGGGCGCGCCAATTCTGACCCGGCACTTTAGTAACTTGGCGCGCCCTTCGTCTATTTTAAGTAATTGGCGCGCCCCTCATCTATTTTGAGTATTTGGCGCGCCCCTCGTCTATTTTACTGCGGCCAGCTCTTTATTTCTTTATTACAACCGCAGCACTTCTTGATTCAATAAATCACAATAACTAAATTTCATTTATTATACCATTATCATCCGCAGTATTATTATTATTTTATTATTATTATCCGCAGTATTAGTATTATTATTATGTATTTTATCATTATCATCCGCAGTAACATAGTCATTAGTAGTTATTATTATATTATATTATTTAAATCCGCAGTAGTTTAGAAAATACATAAATAGTGGACTATTTTATTAAATAAAAATACAGTTGACACAATAAACAATTTTTTTTAGTGTTTTATATAACTATCCTATTTTTTTATATAAAACTGATACAGTTACCTTTATTATCTACCATTATGAATATTGAACAAATTCTCGACAAAAAAGACTACAAAACATGCAACGAAGCATATGATGTCCTTCAAGAATATGCCTTACAACAAGGGTTTGCAGTTGCGAAAACCGGTGGCAATGATCATTTTTGCAAATTCAAGTGTGTTCATGGTGGTCCAGGTCCAAGACGAGTTCATCGTAAAAAAGTAGATAATAGAAAAGATGGTAACTTACATACTATAAATATATAACAAAAATCAGTCAAATTCCCTTATTATAAAAGTATTCTAATTATTATATAATATATATTGAAATATATACTGAATGTTTTTATCCATTTTTTATAGATGACAGTAATAAGAAAGGTGGAATCATGAACAATGATGGTAATGAAGAAAAAAAAATCAAGGATAAGAATGGCGTATTAAAGAAGATTCCTGAACGGAAAACAAGAGAAGGAGAGCATAACTGTGAATGGGTCCTCAGAATAAGCAAGCGTAAAACAAGATGGGCATTTACTACCAAACTATCTGATATCACTCCCCATAGTCATCCCATGAGTTCAACACCAATTATTTACAGAGAACACCGAGTAATCTTTGGATAAGAACGTCGAAAATTAACAAACCAGTTGAAAGCCGGTATTAAACCTCGACAAATTATCAATGTTCAATCTATGGATGAGCCACCAGTAGTAGCACCACCAATATCAGTAGTAGAATCAATATCGGCAGCAGTAACGTCATCATACACATGTCCTCCAGCAACACCTCTCCTTGCACCTACTCGCGTCCCTATGTTATCAGCAACGCCACAGCAGCAAATACAAAGCCCAAACTTAATTCTTCCAAAAGATTTATACAACTTGCAACAAAAAATTCGAGCTGATGATAATAAACGTGGCAACTATGAAGAAATGGCCGAAATTTATAATTTTTTACGAAGCAACGGATATGTTTCTCGGTACAGTACTGACAGTACTAAAAGTTATATTAACACAATCTTTGCAACACATCCTGCGTCAATTGAACGTGCACGATCATTTCCAGAAGTTGTGGTAATTGATACAACATACAAAGTTAATCATAATGGGATGCCGTTGGTAAATATTATTGGTATTGACAACTTGACTGCAGACCACTATCGTGAACGTAGTTTGCGCTCATATTATATCGGAAGTGCTGTAGTAGCAAATGAGAAAACATTGTCATATGTATGGGTGCTACAACAGCTTCGGGATGTGGTGTGGACCAACGAATCTGAATCGAAGCCTGGATTATTCTTAACAGACGATGACGGTGCATTGACAGCTGCACTCCAGTTGAAGTTTCCAGATGTCCCACATGTTCTCTGTAACTGGCATATACGAAACAATTTCTGTAAAAAGGTGTTACAGCATGTTAGTAAGAATGGAGAAAAAGAAGAAGAACAATATAAAGCGATTATATCTGCAGTTGATGATATGCTATGGAAAAGAAGAACAGAAGAGTTCGATGATGCTGTAAAAGAATATAAAGCCAAAGCATTAGAGGCATGTCCTGATAACGAAGAAGGAGCGGCTGATATTATTGGCTATCTTAATAATACGTAAGAGTACTACATAATTAATTTATAATGTATATTACACGAATAATAAAGCTAAAAGAAAAAAAAAAGAAAAAGCGCTCTAGTTTTGTTGCTAATATAATAAATCGTATATTTTAAAATACTGTAGTATGCTTCCTTACAAACAGAGATGGGCAGGTCCTTGGGTTGAGTCACATAAGAACTTTGCAGCACGGTCAACTCAAAGAATTGAAGGTTTTCATTCAACCCTGAAAACTATCTTGGAAAGCGCAGGCCGCATGCTACACACATTCAAAAGTTTACATAATTGTCTTCATGGATTTGTATGTATAGTTAAAGAGATCAAATAAATAGAATAATGCGCACACTGATAACCATTCTAATAAAAATATTGTTCTATTATTTATAGGCTCAAAGAGCAAAAGTCCAGCAGGAATATGAAAACTTATTTTCTTGGGTGATTAAAGATAATGCGACACCAGGAGATAATCGACTTCATAAGCAAGTAGGACATCTTCATGGTAAAATTTGTCACTTTGCTATTTATATGACAATAAAAGAAGTGATTGCTGCCCGATACATGGACCAAGATACCAGCAAATGCGACATCCTTTGTAAGGCTAAAATTAATTTTGACTTGCCTTGTCGACATTTATTATATCGCTTCAATGACCAACCATTGGATCCACAGCTGTACAACAAACGATGGTGGCTGGGACCATCAACAGGTATACACGTCATATTAGTTTATTATTATTATTTAATCTATATATCCAAAATCTAATTAATTTTTTTTATATAACTAATAATATAAAATTACGTTGCTAATTTTTATACATTGATAATTATTATAGCTCCTGTGTTAAAAAAGACATCTATCGAAACAATAGAAGAACAAGTATTTGAAGCTGATGATTTGGAAATTCTCAACCAGTATCAAGAAATGAAAAGCAATATTGTTTCAGCATATATGCACTGTGAGAGTAACCAGCAACGGAAGGAATTGATCGATAGCATTAACTCCAGTTTGGCGAAATTTTCTCCACCTTCGATTGATAAGCTTTTATTACCTAAGTCTGTTAAACATAAAGGGCGTCCAAAGAAGTCCCTTGGATCGCGGCTGCCTACTGGTTTAGAATATGCTGAAGATAAGGCAAAAGAAGAACAAAAGAAGAAGAAAGAAAATGATAAGCAGGAACAAGAAAATAAAAAAAAAGATGATCAAAAAAAGAAGAAAAAGCCATTATCACCAAGAAGCCAACCTTCAGATTTATACCCGAACAAACGCCCAAAACAAAAGCAGCTGTACGTTGTAATAAATTTTGATTATCAGAACACAATACCTGTCATAAAATTATTGCATTCATACTAAATATACAGTAATGTTAATACTAATCACATACATCTCTGTTCACATCTATTAGTAATTTACATCCAGACATCCCACCGGAAAACACCTTGGAAAGAATTGAAATTGTAGATGATGGATGGTGTGGCTTTCGTAGTTTGGCTTATATTATATACAAGGATCAGGAAAAATATATTCAAGTTAAAGAGAAGATGCACGAATACGTTTTACAAAACGCTGATTTATGTTGCACTTATATTTGCCTCGGTTATGACACTATATATAATGACTTATTGAAAAGAATGGCATATGGTGTTGAGCCGAAGTTACCCGAGGGCACATTTTGCAGACGTCAATATTGGCTAGACGCTGCACAAGATTTGCAAGTAGCAGCAAACACATTTTTGAAGCCAATAGCTAGCTACTCATCGTCTGGTCATTCTTCCCAACTGTATCTTCCATTTGATCTTCCTCAAGGACAGCCACTTCCAGAAGTGATACATTTTGTTAATGGTAATCACTTTGAAACAATCAAAACAAAACGAGTTCCTAAAATGGAATGGCCTCCTGTTTGTCCATCATCAATGGTTACTTGGCAAGCTCTTGGTAGAAACATTGACGCTTATAAAGCAGGGTGGAAATATATTCATAGAAAGCAATGGCCAGAAAATGACAAATCAAATGCTACCAAAGAAAAGGCCATTCCATTGGACGGTGATAACAGTAGAACAATTGATGAATTAATTGAAGTATTTGACCAACTGGTAAAAGAAGAAGAAGAAATAAAAAAAAGTAATGAAGGTATATAGTAGAATCATAGAAAGAGTGCTATTATAATTGAATTATGTCTAATATCTTTCTTCTAACAACTTACTCATATATAAATAATTAAATATTGATAGGCGTAGTTAAATGTCCGTTTTGCTTGGCTCCTTTAAGCACCCCTTTGGTCCCTATGAGTCAGGCCATTAAAAAAGAGTACGAAGAATACCTAGGCAGAAATGAAGCGTTTAAAAAGAAATGGCGAAAAAAAATGGAAAATGTCTCTGTCCGTCACCGTAGTCGAACTCCCGAACGACGAACTACCATAAATGAAAAACTGCATTTTTGTCGGGTTCATCATGTCGAAACGGTTCATAAAAAAGAAGCAAATGAAGCAGGTTACCCCATGGAAATCAATTTCAAAGCTTTACCACAAAGAATTTTGTCATTTAAAAGTTCATTACTCATGATTGCAAAAGGCACATTAGACAGTTCTTTTCTTAAAGCCGAAATAATATTTATCAAGGAGAATGGTGTGACCAAATCGAGATCAGCTCTTGGTCAGTTTTCTCGCTTTGATAATGCATCGGTAATGACATTTTCAAATATCTATGTACGTAATGAAAATATTGAACATATACTAACAATAGGTATTCTATATAATAATATAGGCTGGGTATTACGGGAACCGTGGTTCAGCAATAATTCTCAAGGTTTTGCAATATGAGTTCATATTAACAAAAAAAATAACATTTGAAGACACTAAACCCCTTATGCCGCTACCTTTTCTGCAAAGTGTCCTTGTGCCTGAGGCTTGTATTCGGTTGATTCAACAAGATTACAATAATATTTCTTATAATGATGCAAAAGAAATATTGTTCAACAGTCAAAATTTTGGCTCTAGAGTCCACCATGAGCCAAAAGACGAAGATGATGAGCTGTAAAAGAAATTTCCTTCTTTATTTAATATGTTAATTTTAATTTTTTATATCATTTTGTTTTATATATATGTCATTCTTTTTTAAATTACTCTATGCCCCGATTTCTTTCTTCTTCTCCACTTATGACACTTTCTTACTTCGTAATTTGTATTATACGAAGCATTCCTTTATCCTATGATGATCATTTTTTTCTGCTGCTCTTTATATGATTCCACTTATTTTCTATATTATAATTTATATGTCTTTTTCCTGTAATTCTTTTTATTTATAACACAAACGTAATTTATTATGATTAATAAATGCCCAAATTTAGTACTACTCTTTGATCTTTTCCATACTGCTTCGCACCTTTGTTATTGGATTTTTTGTATAGTTACAATAGACGTATTCTTTTTTATATTAGGACTCTTTTGTAATTTTTTGGGTTAAGCAATTTTAAATATATTTTATAGGTAGAAATAGAAAGTAACTATATGTTCAATTGACATAATACCCTAAATATATTGTTAATAATGATTATTCAGATTGTGAATATATTGAAAAAGAGCAAGTATAAGTAAAATAGATGAAGGGCGCGCCAAATACTTAAAGCAGACGAAGGGCGCGCCAAATACTCAAAATAGACGAGGGGCGCGCCAAATACTCAAACAGACGAAGGGCGCGCCAAGTTACTAAAGTGCCGGGTCAGAATTGGCGCGCCCCTCGTCTGACTATGAATTTTTGGCGCGCCCCTAGTCATTCCCTAAAAATATTGAGTTTACGTATTCTTGTCAATGAAAACAAAACAAAAAGCCACTTTCTTCTCTACTTTATATTTTTTATGATCAATTTTTCAAATGCAACAAACAACTAAGTGTGTGCAATTTCTTTTTATTTCTTATTGATACAATTGCTATTGCAATAAAACATAAACATTATGAAGACAAATATAATTTAATTGTGTTACTACTAAGTGATATAGTAAAATTCGAGAAGCTTTGAATTAATATGTAATTGATAGTATAAAATCGAATTATGTTGGCGGTAAATTTAAGGGTTAGTTGACAAAGGCTTGTGATTGTGCTAGTTAATGATTCTGTCATTGCAAGATATCTCATAACTTTAGCTTTTGAGGTATTATGTTACCTTGGAATTCAGTATAAGTATCCAATAATTTGACATAAAAAAACATCATAGAATTTCCATACGTACGTATAATAAATATATATTACTTTATTTTTTTCATTCTTTACACTGTCTTTTATAGTCTAGTAAACTAGCTACTATGCTAAGCAATTGAAATTTTTCTCAATAACGTTTTTTCATGTTAATTTGAAGATCGACAGGTACGAACTGGCCTATACCCGAAAATATAGCCTTATCCTTGTGAATAGAATTATCTGGTAATGACAACTCATACTTTCTCACTATGATAACAACAAATAAATAAATTAGTCAACATTTATAAAAGGATAGTATATTATAAAATGATATTGTTATTAGTTTAAACCTAAAAAACATTATGATTTTGTAATGATAACTTACATAGCATTGGTATAAACACACGCTGTTCAGTTAGACTAAAGTTTAATCCAATACACATTCTAGCACCATTACTAAATGGAACCCATCCATTACCCATTTTAGCTACTTTTTCAGCCTCTCCTCCAGGTGCAAATCGTTCAGGGTCAAAGCTATCCGGATTATTCCAGATTTTTGGGTTTCGATGGGTACCCATAATGTCTAACTGTACTTGAGCGCCCTTTTTAATAAGAACACCACCTAGATCAGTATCTTCAGTTACTTTTCGAGGAACAATAGTCTCAGCAACAACGTTAAGCCGTAACGTCTCTGTAGTAATATATATATGCATTTTAATTTTTCTGATAATTTATATGAATAAGATAGATTTTTATTAATGTGCTACCTTTGATAACCATTTGTGTATAAGGCATTTCTTTGATTTGTTCCATCGTAGGTAAAACATCTACTGGTTGGTTACCTAAAACTTGATTAGCTTCCTCTCTCACTTTTTCTTGTACTTTCTATTATAAAAACAACATTTTTTAGAGCTATTTTATATTGATCAGTATATGTTCAAAAAACCGCATGTATTGTTTTTACCGGATGAGTAGCCAAATTATACATAATATACGATAGAGCATTGGCCGTTGTATCATGTCCTGCAACGAAGAAACCACAAATATTGCTCTAAATAAAAAGAATAAAGGTTTGGCCCAGTGTCATTAAAAGCATTCCTTTTTTTATAAAAGAATACAACTAATTATTTGTTTTAATAAAAATTTACCAATAATTCTTCATCAGTCAATTTATCGTTTCCTTCTTTCGCAGATTCAAGCATAAGTGTAAGTAAATCTTTTTCATTTGTTCTCTTGTTAGTAGCCAATTTATTGTTGTTGAGAATTTCACGTTTATGAGTAATAATTTCTTGCATTTTTGCTAAAAACAAATCTAATTCGTGATGAACCATTTTTCGACTGGGAAAAAGAAAACGTAAACGAGGATTTTCAAGGAAAGGAAATATATGAAACACAGGATTGCTGCTTGCTTGCATGATATTATGATATCGAGTAACCCATTCACTATTCTTGTCTGTAATAGCGTGAAAATTAAAGTCTATAAGTCGATAGTAATAATAGTAAAAGTTATTGGTCGTCAATTGGCATAGTATTGTATTTCTTATTTTGAGTATGAAATTATTTTGAAGTAATTATTACCAAATCCTGCAATTCCAATAGCGTCAAGGGTCCACCGCGTCATAATACTATGAACGTCAATTGATGTAGAGTCGACTACTTTATCTAACTCGACAAATAATTTTTGAGTAAGTTCACCAAATAGTTGAACTGGTTGCGAGCGATGGAAACTGTATTGATATTACCTGGATCGGTGTTAGTAGCTGATTATTATCATTTTATGTTCAAATAGCATAAAAAAAATTAAATACATATGCTTACGCTGGGTTGAGTATCTAATAGTAAACTATTAATTATTAGCAAAAAAGAAAATATATAATCTTATTCTAATAATTTCAGAAATAAACTTACACTACGTTGAGCTTTCCAATGAGGACCTTGAGGAAGAAAAATGATATTGGGACCCACAGCAAACCTTCCAAAAATTGTATGCTTTTGTTGACTTTTTATTATGTTCATCTTTGGGAAAAGTTCTAAATAATTATTATTAAAAATCCTTATGCTTAGTTACCATTTTATTGTTTTCTTGTATTGCTTATATATACATGGCATGTCATACATATAAAAATTAACATCTTAGGTATTTACCAGTCTTTGACAATAATTTCCTTGCTGTTTCAGGTTGAGTTACAAAAATACTCCATCCGAACAATCCGAACGCCTAAAATTTTATCTTGCATTAACATAATATATGATTTATAGTGTATAAATAATAATGAAGTACTTACAACATACGATCCATGATTTGTTTTTAATGCCACGGGATAAATAATGTCTTTGAGAACATCATCATATGGACGACTTTTGAACCGATTACCAATATATTTAAAGAATCCTACCTGAGGAATGTTACCAAATTCTTTTGGTGGTCGTAAGAGTTTCCAATAAGCAGTATAAATACTTACAAGCGCGACAGCAACAGAAATTGATATTTTTTTAGTTGCTGTTGAGGTATTGTTTGTTCGTAACCAAAAAGACCAAATTTGTTCTTTTATACTATTAATCAATATCATCGATGAAGACATTTTTTTAAAAATCGAAAGTGTTAAAAAGCAAGAAAGTAACAGCAGGAAAAAAAAGTATTTATTTGTTTTTTGTGATGTGTGACACCTGGAGGTCCGTGATCCTCCGTCTCCCGGAGAATATCTTCGGTTCATTTTTTTACCGACTATAAAGCTCCACTATTTTAATATCTACATTAAAATGACTCAAGTGTTCAGGTACATATCGCCGTAAATGACCGTAACGAAATAAAAAGAAGGTGTTATGGACATATTGCTTCTGTACAATAGAAACGTAGCACGAAACGCACGAGTAATGACAATAAGCATACAATTACTTTTATTCTTGTTGTATAAAATTCTGTATCTACTTTATCTGCTGCTGCTTATTCTTGTTGATCTCCTACTTGTAGTTGTTATGTATATGAGTTATATAAAAGCTGTAGAATAATACCGCTGACACGGTAACACCATCTTTTTCTGTACGTATTAATATTATTTTTCTTGAATAATACCGCTTTCCTGAGCATAGTAAGTCATTGGTACACATCACAAAAACAATTGGACTACATGTATTCTCGGCATAAAATAACTATCGAACATTTCAAAATTGAATGAGAGAAATTAATATAAAGTGCATTTAATTCAATTTTATTCTTCACCAATCATACATATGGTATTTTTTATCTGAGGAAAAATAAACTATATGTTATTCAGTTTTGTTTCATAAAAGTCAATATATATTTATATAGGTAAAATTCGACGATAAACGATATCTTTATTGATTCATCAAAGGGGTGTTTTTAGCAACATTAAAAAATTGGATAATATTTCTTATATCTACATTGTATATAATTTCCATGAATTATTATTGATACAAATAGCAATTCACAAATTTCATTAAAAGCTTTTATCAAATTACTATTGTTAAAAGAAAAAAAAACATTAACGAAAAAAACAAACGAAAACTCACTTAAAGACTATGAAGAAAATTTTGTGAGTTTTGATAAGCAAAAAACAAACTCATAAGTTATTGTTGATAATGTTTATCATTTGTTTGTTATTTATTACTTAACAAATGTAAAGTCATGAAGTTTAAAAAATTTAAGATGTATTGCTATGAACATACCCTTTTCGGACATATACTGCTACAACTTTGTCTGCCTCTACATGAAAATTATCAATAAAGTGTGCACCCAAGAAAATTGTTTAATAAACAATATGTATAATTGTATACCTATCTGTAAGTAATAATAATAAAATAAACTACGTTTAGTTAATTCAAAGTCCATCGGGAAATATAGTATATCTTATGTTCAAACCATCGTGTCTTTATGTCAGAAAAGATATCACAGAGGCTTATGTTAAAAATGTTATGCGTCTGGTAATTTTAATCCGTATACTATTCAACCAATAATAAATTACTCTTTTATATGTTATTATTGTAGTACTATTTACCGCCTAAATCACTTTACACTTGTTCAATTATATAGGCTCTGTTTTACCACATGGTACAAAGAAAATGTCTTTGAACAAAAATAGCGTTATGTTATTACAGATAATACAGTAGCTATTAATAAGTAAAGCATCTCTTTTATAAATGTTATAAAAATAATATAATACTCAAGATCCTTGTATCCAAAGTCGCAATATTTATCAGTAAACTAGCAAAATGTTTGAATTATATTATATATCCTACTAATTATGACAATATAAGTAACAAAAAATGTGTGTTTTTAATTGTCAGGATAGTAAAATATAATAGAAAGTAAGCTTATACGTATATACGACATTTTGATTTATACTGACAAAGCGCTAATTGTGTGGCCCACTTGTAATATAACTCTTAAAACCGGAATTGTTAAACAATCCTATAAACAGTGTAAAATGAAAATAATTGGCCGCAAGCCGTAAGGAAGAAACAATACTCTTTTTTAGTAATATATGTGAGATCCCAGCATTCCTTACAAATGACGTATCCAGGGATTCAACGCCAAGGGTAGGGTGTTGGGTTCTAGCTTTTCAGAACAAATTACTGTCACCGCTCGCTATAACGATACCCCCGTAAGACCAAAAGGACATTGTTATATCGAATAATCGTTATAGCGAATTCTTGATCTGAGTTATAACGATCGAGTAAAATCCTATCCATATGTCCTTGACCTCACATGTATCTAATATGTCTTGCAAAAAGAAGAAAACTCTAGCACATTATATCATTTATACTGTAAATAAGCTATAAAAATAAAATAGTTTTTTTTTCTTTGTACATTTTTCTTTATTAAATATTCCTCGTCTCATTAATTTTAATTGAATTGCAACCACATGGTCACATATAATTAATGCTGATCCCCTATATAAGAAAAAAATGCGAGTATTATATTATGATAACCATCAGAAACTGTCTATTGTTTATCAAGCCATGCAAAATGACAAGAACAAGTTAAACTTGCATAGATGGTAAAAAACAAATCATATTTTCAAAAGAAAGGGGCAAAAGCAGGATATCACTGGCTTTCTTTTTTTTGGAAAAGGCGATACCTGAAGATAAATTTGATGTTCAAATTATTAAACTCTTGACAAAAATGTTTAAAAACTAAAGTAAGAACATGAAAAATGCCCAACAAATTAGCATTATTTTCTTTTTTAAGAGATAAAGATATTATTTGTCTGCTCGATATAACGATATTTTTGCTAAAATCCTATCGGATATCGTTATATAAAATTAACGATATTTTCCCGCTTGATCTGTCTTGAAACCCAAAACCCTATCGTTATATCGAAATATCGTTATATCGAATATCGTTATAGCGAGCGGTGACAGTAAAGCTTCTATATTTTTATTTAAAATATTTTTGTTGGGATAGTAGGCCTGAAAAAGGTTTTATAATAACAAAGAGAGATATTATGATTCTGTAATCAAGGCTATAACATCGTAACTATATTCCTTACTTGAATATTTTTAGCGTCTTATCAAACTGTAGTAATAATCAAATCAGTTCATAAAATAACAATCTTTAATTTATTTATATATTTATTAGATGATTATTTATTCAATAAAGTATTATAAACGAGTGTTACGTAGGTTTGGTTAAGGATTTTTATCTTTAAAGCTGTCGTTCCATATGTGTCTCAATGTAGCTATAGTATCCGTTCTAGCAAAATGTGTGTCCATGGGACTAAATTAAAGTAGTTCATTACTATGTAGTCTTCATTATAAGCTATTTATGGTGTACATAACTTGTGCTTGTATAAAGCACCATGTTACTGCGTGTTAGAGTTAAATGATGATAAATATGTGTTTGATCACGCACAATTTTTAAAGCAGTTTACTATTTATTATTATATAAATCATATACTTATCTGGATTTATAATAATACGTAAAGACTGTAACAGCTGTACTGTTTTTGCATATTATAACTTATGCTCCCAGTTGTTACGAGCTACTGATCATATGGATTCCTCTTTATATTTGGGGTAAGCAGCATGATGAAAAAACCACAGTTATGGTAAATATCATACTGTATGATTAGATTTGGTGAAACTATGTCTAAACCATAACTGAGCAACATGTGTTTGCTCTTGTGGTATTTCAGAAGTACAGTATCACTGTTATGTAATACGTATATATATTATGCTCATATAAACACGAAGTATTATTAGGTTAATCATAAGTGAAATAGTATGTAATACTATGTCGCAGTTCAATGAAAAACATGGGCAAAGTGATAAGTGAGCAGAGCAATATATTTCTGCCATGATAATCGTATTTCTATTATGATTATATAACAGCCGTTTAACCAACTCCTTTTTTTTTTCACAAAATCTCACGAGATGATTCCACGGTCTTTATGATATGGTTTTTTTTTTTCATTGACACTTTTTTTCTTAACAAATATATTATACTATGTTACATATCATGTTTCAAGATTGCATGAAAATCAAAAATATAATTATAGCGTAGATATTGCATGTGTATATGAGTCAAAAATAAAAATAAATGATTGACATAGGTTAAGGATTTAAAATAATTTTTTCTCCATGTGGAACATGTGGAAAAAGATTGATATATACAAGAAATATATAGCGCAAGAAGATGATAAGTCTTTTTACACCTCCCCCAACAAAATTTAAAGGTGTACAAACGATTGAGTTTCTCATTATTTTTTATTTTATTTTACTAACGTATCATTTGAATTATCCACGCCTCAGATTTTGAATAGGTAAACTATTATTATAAAATAACTTATGAAGATGAAGATCAAAATTGAAGTTGAATATTATTATTACTTTGGGTTACTGATTTATTATTAGTTCTAACAAGTTACATTTTTTATTATCATTATTACGAGTCAGATAATATATGTATTTTTTTCATATATTGAGTAACCCCATCCAGTTTTTTTTATCATTCAAAGACAGCACAAAAAATGTACACGGACCATTTCTACGTACGTATTATTATTTAGTACTAAGTAGTTCATACTAAATAATAATTCATCAATAAGCGTATGTAATAAATAGAACAATTTAATTTCTCACATGGTATGTGTATATGTGTGTTATATTCATTTGTCAACTACAAATACTAGACTTGACCGTATTTGTACCTTTTTTCTACAATTAATGCATTTTTACGATACAACCAAAAAAAAATTTCATTTCTTTTTTTCATATGGTGTCGTACACATAGACTTTTTGAAGCACATCGTTTTTTTTTGTGTTCATGCATATCCCTCTACTTTCTTCTTTCTATTAACAAATGATCACATGTTCTTATAAAATATATTACTATCATATCTACCGTAGTTCAGCTATCAAAATGTCTATTATGTTATATTTTGAAAACAGTAATAAAAAATATTTTTATTTAGTTATTTATCTATTTTAGTGTAAATATAGAATAATATTTACTAAATAACTTTTTTTTTGCGCTTTTTTTTTTCTAAGTATTAAAATATCAATATAAATATGATCTACATAACTTAATTGGTCCATTTAATTTTTCTTTTATTTTATTATTTGTTGCTATTGTTCTTATTATGATACTATTATATGATGATCATGATGTTTTTTTTAAAAATTTGTTGGCTATTACATCATTATCTTTCTTTTACATATGAGAATTATCATTAATTTGATTCTATTGATTCTATCCGCGGATTTTTCCGGGCTTTTTTTTTAATTCCGTCTATTTTTTGAAATATTTTTTTTTTAGTTATTATAATAATAATAATAAAACATTATAATGTAATAGCAAACTTTTTATTCTTTGTTTTAGGTTTTGTTTAATACGATGGGAATCTTTTTTTAATGAAAAAAGTTGATAAAAGGATATTTTATGTGAAATATAATAAGCAATTCGTTTGATTTGTTGAGAAAAGAAAAAGGGGGTGAAGAAAAATAATACATATTTATGTAAAGTATAAAAAAATAGAGATAAAAGTTAATAAGTATGTTGTTAGAAGTAAGAAAATGAATAGAAAAAAAAAGAAAGGGATGGGGGGAAGTGGGTGTAAGAAGAGGGTAAAAAATGATTTAATATGAAAAGAAAGAAAGAAAAAATATAAGACTATATTATTCTGCTTTTTTTTACTGAGCAGTTGCGGTAGGAATGACCTTCATAAGACCAAAGTATTCAAAGGAGCGTTTCACTTCAGCCTTTTCAGTATAATAATGAATTTGAGATTGGATTGTTTCCAATACAGGCAATACTTGTTCTTGTAAACCTTGAGCAACTGCACGAGCCTTTTCATAAGAATTGATATCCTTACGATTATATTGACCACGAACCAATTCAATTTGTTTGGCAGCAATATCAACAAGAGATGCTACACGAGCCTTGAGCCATTCTGATTGAGGTTGTTGCTTGAAATAATCCATGACAGAATAGACTTGAGCGGTCACTTGATTAGTTAATTGCCAGATTTGTTCAGTAGTTTTTTCTGGCAAAACAAATCGTTGCTTAGCAGCTTCAGCATAGACGTTCAACATGCTTTGAAGAGCAACAACATTGGTGGTAGCTGCGGTAACAGTACGTGTTTGAACATTTTTGGTGAGGCGAGTAGCGGCTGTGTTGAGAATACGATAAGCACGAATAGCTTGGTTGTTGTTTTCTTCATCAGTTGTTGATACTCCACGTTGTTTTTCGTCATTGTTGTTTTCATCGTTAGTCTTAGGGAGATAATGTTCGAGAATAGTTTCCATATTATCAACAACACTAGCAAGGCGATCATTAGCTTGTTGTTTGGGAGCAGGGAACTTTTCCTGTAAAAGATCAAGAGAACGACAACCAAGTTGGTCAGCACGATCAAGATGAGGTTGAACATAACTTTCGTAATAGGTTTGAACGTATTTAGGAGGTTTGGTGTTCAAAGCCATACGACCAATAGAGGTTGAGCTGGCGTAAGCTTGAACTGTCGAAACACTCTCCTGAACGATCGGGATTGAGGAAGTCACACGGCCAACAAATGTTTCGGCTTTCTCCGAGTGCTTAAGGTCAACTGCTTCGTCAACTAATTTTTTTTGTTGGGTCAGAAAAAAAAATGCAATATTAATAAATTAATAATTATTATATTTATATTATCAAATTAAACGTGTTCTATCATCTATGCACACCATTCTTTCTATATTGTTATTACTATTTTTACAATAAATAATAATAGTAGTAACGATAACAATAAAAAAAACACACAAGATACTCACTTTTAGCGGACATTATTGTTTCAATAAAAAGATAAGTTTTTAAGTAAAAAAGAGAGGTGAAAGAAAAATAAAAGTGTTTTTTTTTATAAAAGAATAAAGAAAGGAGAATTTATAAACAAGAAGAAGAAAAAAAGAGAAGAAAAAAGAAAACGAAAGTTTTTTTTGAATCGTTTTAAATATTTAAACAAAAAAAACCATGTGAAAAAAATGAAAATTATAAACGTTTTGAAAAAATATGTTGTGTAAAATAATAATAATAAACTCCCTTTTCTCTCTCTTTACTGTGTGTGGCTGATGTAAATTATAATAAAAAAGCTAATCGGATATTCATCCGTGAAGTTTGGCCTGATTTGGCGTTCGTCAACGAGTCAATATCTTTTTCACATTTTCACATGCATTTAAAAAATGGGGGGGGGGAGAGTAACAACTGTGGTCAATGCCTAATTTCTACTCTTTTGCTGAGTTTCTCATTATTCATGATCAAAATAAAAATAAAAAAATAGGATATACTTCTTTAGATTATAAATGCCGAGCAAAAAAAAAAATTGATATATCTATTAAAATATTTGATATACATAAAAAGTATACATATTTCCTTTTTACACGTGAGAAAAAAAGCAATTCAAATGTCTAACCATTATCTCATAAATGTTTTTCCTCTTGTTTTGATATTAACTATTTTTTTTTCGGTGTTTCCTATTTACTGTAACTGCTCCTTGTACACAATAAAAAACAATAAGAAAAATAAAAATAAAAAAAATGAACGGAGGATGAAATTTATTACCAAAAGTTTCGAATGGGGGTTTTTTTTTGGTCTGACACACACGCGTCAAATAGATATCTTTTTTTTTTGTTCTTTTTTAATAATAAATAATAATGGGAGAAAAGAAATCAAAAAAATCAAAAAAAGATAAGAAACACCATCATAAGAAACATAAAAAACACTTACGTCACCATAGTGATAGTAGTCATAGTGACAATGAACAAGAAATTGATTATTCAGATCCTTCATTATGGGTTGAAGCAACAGATCAACAATCAACAACAGCTCCGCCTATTCCCACTACTACTGCTACACAAGAACAAGAACAACAAGCACCACGTCATGAATGGATGTTAAATGAATCTTTTGATTTTGGATCACTTGGTTCTGCAAAACCTAAAGAAGAAGAAATAAAACCTAATCCTGATGAGGTAATTAAATTAATAATATTTGAATGCATAATATTTTTTTTTTACTCAACCCATTTTTATGCATAAAAAAAAATATATACATATTTTCTAGCCAAAGATCAGTGATCGTGAATTAAATCCTCATCTTAAAGCTGGTTTAACTGTTGAACAATATCCAGTTTCTGAAAATAAGAAAAGAGAAATTAAATTTGGCGATGCAGGTTCTAAATGGCGAATGACAAAACTGAAACGTGTTATGGAACAAGCTGAAGATGAAGAACGAACTATTGAAGAAGTTGGTATTGAACGTTATGGTGTAAGTAATGTTAAGCTTTTCTTTTTAATTTACCCATATTAAGGGTTTTTACTCATAATGTATTGATTTTTGTTTGATGAGAAAAGATGCAAGTAGGATATGGGTGTGAAAGGATGAGGGGGAAGGAAAAAAAAGGATGAAAAGAATATGTTTCTTATTGTTGTATTAAAATAATAACATGTTTCATCTACTCTTTTATTTATAAAGTCACTTGAAAAACTAAATGAAGCATTAGCTGAACGAGATTTTTTGGACGGTAAAAACCGATCAAGGTCTTCATCAAGAAGAGATTCACCTTCATCATCAACAAGTAAAAGAACTATTTATGCTCAAACAGATACAACATCGAAATCATTTCAACGACCAGAACCCAGAAGAAGTAATAATGATAATAATAAATCAACAAGTCTTGACGAATTTGGACGTGAAGTGAAACGACGAAAAAAGTCAGGAGATACCTCATCTCCGTTGATTATTACACAACATCAGATGCCTGCTGCTTTTTCATCAGCTGAACCGATTTTGACGCGCGACCAACTAAATAAACTCAATGCAGAAGTTTTAAAAGCTAAATTGATGGGTAAAGATAATGCGGAAGAATTAGAAAAGGAGTATGAAAAACAACGTATTCTATTTGAAGCTCAAGAAACTGGTAGTGCAGAAGGAACTGTAAGTTTTTATTTTGTTACTTTTATTATCTTCCTAAAGTAAGATATAGAGGAAAAGAAAAGAAAAGATACTAAATATAATTATATATCTCTGTTTTTTTAAAAAATAAAAACAATAGGATCAAGATGGTAAATCAGTTAAAATATTACCAACAGTCGATAGTGAAGGAAGGTTTTATGATTATGCATTGACAAATGACAAAACAATTAGCTCCGATCGAAAAGGTAAAAACAAGGAACGATTTCAACATACACATGATCCAAAAACAGGTGAACGATTACGTTACGGTACTACCGACGATACTATGTCATTGATGGATATGGTACGACAAGAAAAAGCAGGTAGCCGAACTACTTCTAATATGGATCTTGAATTTGCAAATAAAATCATGACGGATTCTTCCTATGAAAATAATTTGGATTATATGGATGAAAAAGCAGAAGTAATGGGTGCACGAAAAGGAATGACTGAAGAACAAAAAATGCGCCATGCTATCAAGGATTATAAACGTTCACAAGATGCTTTGGAAAAATGTCGATTTTGTTATCATGATGATAAACCACCTCAATGTTGTATGATCTCCTTGGGAACTCAAACTTACCTTGCTTTACCTAATGTTCAAGAATTAACCCCTGGTCATTGTTTGATTATTCCTTTACAACATGTTAATTCTATGCTTGAATGTGATGATGATGTATGGAATGAAGTTCGAGTAAGTAAAAAAAAAAATCGTGTGTGTAAGACCATGTGAGAGTTATATATTGTGTCCAAAAGAAAAAAGGTTCCAACATATCATTTGAAAATAATAATAATAATAATCCCGCTTCTTTCAACCATTTATTTATTATAGAACTTTCAAAAATGTTTATTACAAATGTTCAATGATCAAGGTTGTGGCGTTGTATTTATGGAAACTGTTACTAACGTTCGTGGTCAACGACATACAGCCATTGAAGCTATTCCTATTCCATATGGAACATATGAAGAAGCACCTGCTTATTTCAAAGAAGCTATTTTAGGTGTAGATGAAGAATGGTCTCAACATAAAAAATTGATTGACACAACATCACGTGGGTTCCGTCATTCTATGGTGAAAAACCTTCCATATTTTCATGTTTGGTGTGGTCTAGAAACTAGTTATGGCCATGTGATTGAAAACTCAAAAGAATTTCCTCATTGGTTTGGTAAAGAAATTATTGCTGGTATGCTTGATATTGGTCCTGAATTATGGCGAAGGCCAAAATATCATCATGTTAGTGAGAATCGATCAAGACAACAAAAGTTTTTAAAGAGCTGGGAAAAATGGGATTGGACTGCTTCTTTGGATGCATGAAAAAAGAAAAGTGTATGTTGTATGTACATGTATAGAAAAGTAAAATAATTAAATAAATTATTTATATATATAATTATATACACACATAGCTACTTAAAAAATAATAATAATAATCTGAGAAATATACTATCGAAAGAATGGAAAGAAAAAAGGTAAAAAAAAAAAAAAAAGAAAGCAATATACATAGTTACAGCATTTACAATAGAAAAAAAGTTACGCAGTCAGAGAAAAAAAAAGGATATACGTATGTGAATGAGTGGGTAAGCAAATATATGTAATGAATGGGTGGAGAAATTATATGGAAATAAAGGAATTGGAAAGGTTGGAAGGGACGTGAAGAAGAAGAAAATGGTATGATGTTTTATGTGAAACAGGTGGATGAAATGAATGAGTTAATTAAATATTTGAAATAGATTAAAGATTGTTGTTATGTATTACTGGATAACTCTATTCGTGTGGGGGTATTAACCAATTGAATAGCATGATCTAGACTTTGTAACCAAGCATCCTGTTGTTCTGCTGATTGTGCTCGTAAAACATGCCTTCGTCTTACAGCCGGGCCCGAACTACCATAATTTTGATGAAAAGCAGCGATATAATCCGCATTGCCTTCGATTACAAGTACTTCGAATCCATAAACTGATGTTGGTATTGACAACTTTTGTTGCATGGAATCTTTCTTGCTATTACGAAATGTATTAAGAATATTGGTTTTGCGACCTGATTTTGAATCCATCATTTCCTCAGCCAGCTGAGGTAAAATTGGGCGAACAATAGCACCTCGAAGTTCCAATTTACCCTTGAGTTGTAATTTTTTATTCATGTTGATGTTGGGTGATAACGACGACGATGATGATTGTTTGCAAAATAAAAGCATGTCGTTGTAAAGAATATAGTTGCGAACATCTGATATGTTTGTAGGGTCATCAAGACTGACTTTAACCAAAGGAGCTTGTAAAAGAACACGTCGAGTCAATGTTACAGTTGCTGGACAATTTGGCATCGCACGTTGAATATCCATGACCAACATGTGTTTTTTACAATCGGTAAGGCGTCCTTGAAATTGTTTAAATCGAAATAAATCAGCAGCTTGTTTCAAACCTCGATAATCTGGGTGTCCTGGTAATGTATTTTCGACCAATCGATCGATGGTATGTAAATAGACATTCATTCGTTCTAGTGGTAAACGAAGAAAATAATTCATATCATGGTCGGCAATAGTCACCTGCTTAATTATTAGGTTTTTTTGTGTATACATATAAAAGATAACGGTAAGTTATATATATATATATGTGTGTGTGTGTGTGTGTGTCAACTTTATTATTCTAGATTTCTACTTCTCCCTTCCCTATTAAAGTATAAAATAGAGTTGAATTTTATCAGTAACTTACGTTGACAATTTTTGTAAATGATGAGGCTCGGTAAAGTTGATCGAGCGCTACTATTGCTTTTCCTATTCGTTTCATAAATTGCTCATAAAGTGGAACCATATTGGTGTGCTATTTTTAATTTTTGCTTTATTAGTCTATCTGTTGAGTCCTTTTGATAAAAAGGAAAAGGTGGTGGTGAAAAAAGAAAAAGAAAATAACCTACAAGATCAAGAAGGACATCCGAGATCAGTTGAGTTGGTCCCCACATTTGCTTTCTATACCAGTATTTATTATAAAAAAGTAATGAGTTATCAAACTTTCTCTAGAGAATATCAAGAAACACGAGAGCCATTAACTGATATATTTAATCGATGACTCGTGTATAGATGTTTTTTTTTTACCTTTCTTTAAGTGATTGACAAAAAGATCGATGTGTTTTCAAAAGATAACTCCATACACGAATTAATTCATGAATATCTTGTAATTTATCACCAATGGATTTATTAGCACTACGTTGATTTTGATCGAACCAAACCTCCATACGAGAAACAAATACTTCTTCAAATGTTGAAAGTGAATGAACGTAATCTATTTCAGTTTGTTGCAAATCATCAAGAGACTGTTGTTTCTTGGCAACAACTCGAGATGCATCAGCAATTGTATTATCTGTTTTATTTAATATTTTGAATAAATTAATATGAAATTACGTATTAATTATTTATATATAACTATTGGATCGTTTTCTTTTCACTTCTTCAACAACTTACCATAAGTTTCTTCGTCTTCTTGATAAACCATCATATCATCAATAATACTAAGATCATCAATTAATTGATTATATTGACCATTAAGAAAAGAAAACCTTGAGGATGTATTACTACTACTTGTTGTTGTCATTGTTCCTGTTGGACTAGCCGGTGAATTTATGATAGTGGAAGTAAACGGATCACTTTGTCTAAATTGGTATCCACCTTGTTGCATATTATTAGATCTTTGAATTGTTTTGTTGTTTGTTTTCTACTATTTGATCCTATTGAAATTAAAACTGTAATTAAAAAAAAGAAAGTAGAAGGTAAAAAAGATGAAGATGAAAATGATATTTTAAAAAGAGAAAAATTGCATACACATCACAAAAGGCCAAAAAAAAAAAAAAAACCACAAACAATAAAAGATAAGAAAAGAAAAGGGTTCGAAAAGTTTAAAGTTGACAAAGCAAAAAATCCTTAATAGGGAGAGGAGTATAACGGATCGGCTTTTTTCTTTTATCTTTTTGAAATAAAGGAGGAGGTGTGTTTTTTAGTTTGAGATCCCAGCGTTATCTATGGTTTCACAAATTCACACGTTAAAAAAAAGATAATTATGATAGCATTTTCCATAACTTCGTTCCTTGTTTTCCTTGGTTCCATTTCCTTTTTTATGTTTGCATAGCATTAGAACTCATCATAACGATTGTTTTTTGTTTACTCCTTTTATAAATAATAAATATTTTAAGTAGCAGAAGAATAGTTATTACTTGCGACAATATTTAATACCACTCTTTCTTATTGTTTTCAAGTAACAATTTATTAATAATATCTGTGATATACAAAACTTTATATCTTATTCATAACAAAAAGAACAATAGTTTGCATTGATTGCGTAACAATCAAGGAAAAAGATAACAGTTTACTACTGTTGTTTTTTTTTCGTGAAGCATATCATCTAATGATCGCAAAACGTAATTTATATCTGATGTAGGAATAAAAACAAAAGTGGAGAGAACAGGGAGTGTATAATATTTGTTTGGGGGTTGGAAGAGAAAATCTTATTTATATCTATTGAAAGCTAGCGTAGTAATATAATAGGTTGCAAGGTTGCTATGTATTTTTAGTTAAACAGAATACTAATACCAACAAAACTCACGGGGAATCATTTCTTTTTTGCTGTTCTCATCATTATCATCTCCAGAATCTCATTTTTTTTTGTTATCAGCCAGTATTCCCGAAAAAACAAGTAAATAACTGATATCACTAAACTAGCGTAAAGGGTATAATTATTCTTGAGGTAGGTAATACTTTGAATTTGATAAGAGAATTTAGTTACCATATTTGTACAAGAGCGACAAACGGAAGTAATTTATTTATCATAAGGGGTTTTCGTTAGTTGAAAGAGCTTCGTACACCAAGCAAAGCATAATCAATTTTTAAAAGAACAACAACGTGGTTTGAATTAAATTGTTCAAGTATTTAATACACCTACTAATTCATAGATGCCTTTTTTGTTATTTTTCCTTTCCTTCTTTTTTTCGCAAAAGACTATTAATTTTTTCCTAACAGTTCACAGTATTCCCAAATCAAAACTATAATGCAATCAAATCAAAGATGCTAAATTATGAAAAAAAACTAATATTTAAAAAAGGATAAAAAAGATACAATAAAGCCCTGTTTTTGGCACATTCATTTATTAACCCCCTACCCCTTTTTTTGAACACCTTCCGCCAAAGATCCTACTCTGTTTTTACTTTGTTTTCGACTCCACGTTTTGCACACCCTCGGTTGCTTTTGTAGAACCAAATCCTATCTGTGCAAAAAAAGAAAAAAAAATGGGGTTCGACTGTAATATCTAGGTTTTCAAGTCCCTGACTAGAATTTTTTTTTTTTACTATGGGTATTTCTTATGCATCATTAATCCAACGAAAAAAAGAACATTGAACTACATCGACTATTTTCTTTCTTTGTTTGTATGTAGGCGGCTGCTTCATTGATATTTTTGCTTTAACTCTTCTTCTCTTCCTCTCTCATTAAAATGCTTTACTGTGCGGATTTCTGATAGCTATGTCACTGATAAACGAAATAATATTATACATCTAATCTTTTCGCTTCTCCTGAATTATTTTATATACTCATAATATTAATGCTGTGTGATGGTATTAGTAGCAAAATATTGAGAAGAAGTTGCTGAATTACTTATGTATTATAATAATTCACTACGCAGTGTTGTCAATTGTTCTTCTCTTGGAAGTAATACCTGGTTTATTGATAATGTATTATTATTATCATTGTACGTAAATTTATGAACCTTGGCCGGTTAAGTATTACCACTACATGGTTTATGGCTTTTATAAATTAAATCTCACACTTTCTTTTTCATCGATAATAAATAAGCATATTAAAAGTTTCTGTAAATATTTTTGTATAAGGTGATGATAGAAATTACTGATTTCCTGGATTATGATAATATAAAATATATTAAATTCTTTATCATTTTATCACTACGTACTGTAGTAACTTTTTTTTATTAAATGTTTGTTACTACAAATGCATTTTTTTTTTATAAAGAAAACCACTCACTCAATTCTATTCTCGTTTTACCTCTCTCACATGATATAGTCTATATCGTACAATAGTCATATAGGTAGCTATAGTTGTGGAGGTATCGTACAATAATTCGCGGCCGGTTTTTTTGCCCTAGAATCTTCTCTTGATTTCTCTTGGCGTACTAATCTATACAGTACGTACCTTAGTTTACAAGCACATACGTGGTTATCTAATGGTGTAGTACGTAGACTTGTAGGTCAATAAATAAACTCTTTCTGCTTTTTTTTTTTACCAGACTACGTAATTCAGATACCAATATTCAATCGATTACAAAATAATTGATATATCAACCCCGTATGTTTTACTCCAAGTGTGTCTTTCTTCGCTATCAGTTATAATTGACACTCAACTAACAACGGTTGCAAGAAAGAAAACCTTTGGCTTGTTTCCATTTGAATAAAACTATACTCAAAAGGTAAGTTTCAGGAGTTCGTATTTTCATGAAAACACGAAATCAACCCAAATATGGATGAAATGCAAAATGCTTTTGCTGAGAAGTTTTCTGGTAGCACAACAATGCTTTGAAGAGTAAAATTTCAGATATTATTATTGGAACGGTAAAAGGTTTTAGAGTTATTCATACTCTTTTTTCGAAAATACGAAGTGGTTGATATTTTTTAAGGAAAGCGGATATTAAATCGTGACCTGTCTTTCCTTTTACAGCTTAGTATTTTCACCAAAATGCATCGGAAAAATGATTCACCCTACGTTTTGACGGAATTTTAGAATAACCTGAGTTGAACAAGTTGAGTTACCTTTTTAGGATATATCCATTTATGACGTATACATAAGATTGGTTACCCTTCTTTAACGTTGAATATAATGAAGATGATAGTTTTGTTTCCATTAACATAGAGTCAGGATTTGTAGTCATAAAAACAGGTACAGAAGCAGTAATCGTCAAGCAAAAACGAAAAGAGGATGATGAGCTTTTGAGATGTGAAGAAGTGGAACACATATGGAATATTTTAGCGTTACCATATAAGTAAGCAATAGAGGAAAAAATGTATCAAAAACACGCGATTAGAAAACCAAGGACATTTCAAAGGTAGAGACATCCATGTAATAACACAAATAATAAACATAAAAATTATCCTGGAAAAAAGAAACAGAAATGCATAATATTCGTCTTGTTATGAGTCTACTCTCAAATGCGTATAGTCTGGTCGCTCCAGGTGAGTCAAAATGTTCATGAGAATTCGGCGCTCCACCCTATACTTATAAATATTTGTTTTGATCACTCATATTTTGTTTATTCCTTTTTCTTTCTTTCTCTTTTTTATACACTTTATTTCAAAATGCCATTGTCCTCCTCATTGATACCTTCTCTAAACAATGTCAAAAATCGTTTTTTCCACCTTTGGTTGAGTATTATTAATAATAAAACAACAGGGGTAACAAGAGTATCATCAAGCAAAAAAATTTCAATTTCTATTGCTATTGTTTTTATGAGCTTTTACTATGCGTATTGTAAAATTATGTTACCACCACCTCAGCTTCGTCATCTTCCACGTGCAGGTTTATTTGAATACCTTAGTAGTGTCATTAAAAGGCGTCCAAACGATCAAATTTATAAAGAGATTACTTATCCACTTGCTGCTCAAACGGATCATGGGCTATATACAGTAAGTTTAAACTTAACCTGTTCAAATTAGAGAATAAGATAAAGTTATTGACCAACATACGTTCGTGTAACTTTTCTTTTTTTCACTGTGGGTGAATCTATTATATTATGTAATTATTAGGCCTTTAGTATGGCATCTGGTCGCTGGCTAGCATTTGCCACTCGGCCAGAATCTGTCAAGAAACTATTATTAAAGACAGGTAAACTGTGTTATACATGATACCAAAATGAATTCACTTAAAAAAAACAAGGAAAACAATTACGTAATACTCATTTATTTGGTATCTAACAACAGATCTCTTTCCCAAGCCTGCTGTTTCAAATGTTAAAAAAGAAACACTTTTTGGCAAATTTATTATGGGTCCAAATATAATTTTTCTTCCACACGGTCCACAATGGAAGTCTCAGCGTAGTGTAAGTTGGAATGCTTAGAATTTCAGTGGTTTCGTATTGTATTAAATTCTTCTCTTTTATGTGGATGTTAATAGATTCTCAATCCAGCGTAAGTGCAAGTATATATATATATATAAACATATATAATCAGTCTGGGGAACGACAACTTCTAAAAATTAACTTAACAATAATATAATATAGGTTTCATCGCTCGATGCCGGTCAAATTATTTGGAGAACTTACTCAAAAATTATTTGCTGAGTTAGACAAGGAAATTGATTTGGGATCAGTGGATGTGCCTGATATTATGACTCGCTGGACCCTTGACGCTATTGGAATTGCAGGATTTGGTAATAATAAACTATAATCATTCGGGGAAATAAGTCATATTACATGTATCATTTATTTCTATGCTAATTAATAACATAATATTACCAATTTTATTATATAGATTTTGATTTTAATGCGATTGCAGAAAAAGATAATGAATGGGTTAATCGGTACCATCTTATCATTAGATCTAGTTTGCATCCTCTCTTCTTGTTATTACCTTTTCTCGAAGGTCCTTATTGGAGGTCGCTTTTTCCCAAGCGTAAACAACTTCATTATGAACTTGATTTGTTTTTAGAAAAAATGCAAGAGATTATTACCCACAAGCGTAATCTACTTGAAAATAGTAAAAATACATCTTCTTCTACCATCAATAAAAAGATCAATGAAAAAGATTTGCTCACTTTAATGCTTGAAGCTGCGAAAGAAGAAAACGGTATATTAACAGATGAAGAAATTAAGGTATATAGATAACAAGATAAAAAAAAAAGAGTATTCATTCCTATATACAAGCTTCCTGCTTATATTGTTTTTCTTTTATACTAAACAATATTTTAAATATGTAGAGTAACTTGTGTGGATTCTTCTTAGGTTGGTTTCAGTAGTTAAATGACACCAGTAATTTATATATTTTGATTTTTACTCACTATTTTTTTTTTATAATGATGTCTCTAGCTGGTCATGACACTACCGCAAATGCTTTGTCTTTTGCTATGTATAATTTAGCTACCCATCCGGTAAATTTATTATTTTTATTTCTTTCATAAAATGAAAAAATCAACTTTTCTCGTATGAAAATTATTTACACCAATAAATGTGTAGGATGTGCAACAAAAAGCACGAGAAGAGGCTATTAAAGTTTTAGGTGATCATCCTAAAGATGTTTTTCCAACGCTCGAACAGATAAAGGAGATGCCTTATATTCAAATGGTTATTAAAGGTAAAAAGAAAAGTTTGATAACATAAAATAATAATATGCATAGGGAGACGAAGTTAATATCGACAAACATTTCAATACACTTTTTTAAAATTCATAGAAACACTTCGTCGAAATGGTGTTGTTCAAAATATTGTTAGTCGCGAAGCGGCTGAAGATACTGAATTAGGTGGTTGTGTTATTCCCAAAGGAGTCCATGTTACAATGGACATGATAGCATTGCATCGTAATCCTTTGATTTGGGAAGATCCTGATCTTTTTAAGCCAGAACGTTTTGCACCTGGAGGAGAAGCTGAAAAAGCAGCTAAGAAAAATGGAATGTCATGGGTTCCGTTTAGCAATGGTGCTAGAATGTGTATTGGTGTTAACTTTAGCTTAAACGAGCAACGCGTATTCCTTCCCATGTTATGTAAGTTATTTAGTATTGAAACTAACCCATTAAAAACAATTATTCCTAGTCTAAATATTTTTTTTTATTCTATACACTGGATGTAGTGAGAAAATATGAATTAACTCTCCCAGATGATTCGATCCATAAGGATGGGTTGATTACTAGCGGTATGGGTCTCCAAAAAGCTTCCGACCTTAAAATCAACCTGAAAAAACGTTATTGATCTCTTTACTTGTATCACTTTCCTCGCAATTAAAGTAGCCCAGTTGCATAAATCACATTCTATTTTTTTTTTATATCTATGGCAATATTTAAAATGTGTGTTAGAAATAATATTTATTCTTAAATGAAATATGGCTGCTCCTTTTTTTTTTTTTTTTTTTGCCAAGGTCGTTATACAATATTCACATTGGTAATTTCATTTAAAAGTTTTTGTACATGGACAAGATCAGAATAACTTGAATGTGATCATTTAGCCCCTTCAGCAAGATCAGCTCGAAGATGGTTTTACGATCTTTGTTTTTTGACTATGAGAAAGCTTTCGTCGACGTTTCTTGTTAGGTGCAGACGTTTTGTGAGTGGTTACGATGCAAGGCTTACGCTCGGTGAGATCTTCTAAGGCACGATATGCTTCATCTTCGCATTCTTGAAATTCTTCATCAATGATGGCTGCTTGTAGTAAAAGGTGCTGAAAGTTCAGATCCATTATGAAATCGAAATGAGTCAATGAGTCTATAAGAATATTTTACAAGATAGGTGGAGGGAGACCACTCAATAATTTCACAATTCCCCGCTGTTGCAAAAGACTTGTACATAGTATTACATTTTACATTTCTGGCTTATAAAGAGTACCTACCATTCTTACCTCGGCTGCATACACTCTCAAGTAATTATAAACCTATCACTGCAAATCGTTGTCTCCCATGGGGTTAGATTATATCTATTAAAATAAGGCTGCCATATTTACTCTCTTGTGCTTATTCTGACCCGTAGCAAAAAGTAAGGTAATGGTTTCATGACAACCACAAACATCAGGAGACAGTATATACCATAGCGACAAAAAAAAGGTAAGCTATACAATCATTTTTTATATATACATGGCTTGGATGAAGGTTATGTAATATACTACAATGATAAAAGATCAATAATATAATATATACATTTTATAACCCATCATCACACCAACGGGATTTAATATAGGAGCTAAAATGAAAAGTTGTAAATATACATAAAAAAGAAAGTAATTCTATTTAAAAGGCAACATATGTAATTATCATTTTTTTTTTGTATTATCTATCCGTATAATCAAGTCTTTTGTTCAGTTTTCTTCAGAAACCCCCAGATTGCTCATATATATAAAAACCACAAGTGGTAATGATAGTAGTATTTACAAAATATAGAAGATTCACTTTGAAATTTACCGCACGTAGCTGGGAAACATATTCAGTTTCAATGGAAGGGGGTTATTATATTCCAAACTATAGTAAAATATTACGAATGAGACTAATTCACGTTCACTTGTCAAGCATTCTCGATTGTCCAACAAAAATAACAAAAAATAAAAATCATTTGAATTTAATTAATGGAAATTGTATTTTTATATATATATATAAAAGATAGAGAAAGAAAGAGAAAATTTATGTATACAGGGGGGTGTTTAAGCAATTCTGAAAATTTGGATTATAATGCTAAAAAAAAAAAGATATGGAAAATGAAAAAAATAGAAAAAAAAAAGTAATTTGGTTTGGGTGTTTGTGAATTGTGTGTGTATGTTGATTATTTGTAGAGAGTATAAGAGATGGATAGAATTGATAAAGGAAGGAGGGAGAAAGGGGGAGTTACTAGGTAGAGAATGGAATTTTACAAATCCATAAGAACATCACCACTTTCATCCATATAGGAATCAAGTTCATCATCAAGTTTAGTTTGAGCTGTCTTGGCATCCTTCATCATATAGGCATCTAATGACTTATCCAAGTCTTGAGCAGTAACTGGTTTTTTACTATTGTCATTCTTATTACGACCTCCTCGAACATTTCGACCAGCATTACTACCGCCACGTTGTTGTTTGATATGACCACGGTTGTTGTTGTTAGTGTTTCGTTGTTGGCCTTGACCAGGACGACTACTATTTCGTCCTCTGGTTACACCACCTCGATTATTACGTTGATTGCCACGGACAGGTCCTTGTGTAGAGGAACTACCGAAATTACGTTTACGAACACCACCCTGTTGAACAGGTTTGCTCAAGCGGTTTTGAATGCTTGGAACATTACGTCGACTAGGTTTATTGGTATTGATATTGTTTGTACGAATACGAGAAAACACACTTCCTCTTTGAGCTGGCTTATTACTAGGTTTGTCTAATTGACTGAATCTATAAAAAAAATAAAGAAATTACATAAGTTAATAGATTGATCAAATATATAATTTACTATGTTATTTTATGTTTATATACTATTCATATTGATATTTACCTTTCATTCAAACCACCACCACCTCCACCAAGGGTAACGACGCGACCACCATTGTTGTTGTTGTTGTTATAAATTCTTCGTGGTGCCATATTTTTTTTTATATCTTTTTTTTTAACGAGGAAAGATAAAAAAAGAAAGCGTGTGTCAGCAGATCATCATCATCATCAATTATTGTAGTGTTTGTGTATATGTATATAAAATCTGTTTTGGGTTGCTGTAGTTCCAACTTGATTGTCCTTCCGTTATTTTTTGAAACCAAATAAAAAAAATAAAATCACTATCACTATCACTATCACCAATTTCCTCACCCCTTCCCCCCACCCAACCCCAACCACAAACCAAAAAAAAAAAAAAAAAAAGAATAAAGAATTCCCAAAGTGTTTCATCCAAATACTTCGCACATTACTCAAAACTAATGTGAGAATTAAAAGGATAAAGAAAAACAATGGTAAATAAGGAAAAAAAATAATAAGCCTTGTGAATTTTTTTTTTTTTGATCGACCATACAGCAAAACCAGGTATATATATCATGAACAAATTGGTGGTAAAAGCCGAATAAAAAAAAAGCCGTCGCCGCCCGCCTGACCATCCAATAGCATACGTAAAAATAAAAATAAAACCGTTGTTGTTGCGTCTGCCCACCAATCACCCAATGAAACAACATACTTCCACAGTTTGGTAACTTTTTGGTTTTTTGGATAAAAAAAAAAAACAGAGAGTAGTGTGCATGTATGAAATAAAAAAAAAAGTGGGTGATAAAGAAGCAATAAGACGGTGATATAGAGCAACTGATAAACAAAAAAAAAGTTTTGTTGTTGACTGGATCGTTTTCGTCGTGATAATTGCTTGCTTGCTTATTTAAATCACAACAATTCCAAAAGGAATGTGATTTGAAATAATACACACACACAAAAAAAAGAAGAAGAAGGAATGCCTTTCACCTCTTGGAATTTCACCTGCAAGTATATACCATCCAAAAAATAAAAATAAAAGGTGTTTCTGTTTTCTGTTGTGTGTCGTTCCACACTATTCCCCTTACTTTAGGGAAAAAGAAACGAAAGAAATAAAAATAGATGCCCCCATTTTGCAATAAAAAGAAAGAGAAAAGAGGTTTCACAGTTGACGGACCAAGAAGGAAGAACAGTTGCCCAATACCAGAGAGAGAAGAGGCATGACTTACAATAGAGTGTGTGTCCCAGATGGAATTTGTTATTGTTTTGTTTCTTGTTATTTGAGTATACTTGTTTAAAAAACCGAGTTTTTTTTTTCTTTTCTTGTAGTTTTTCTTTTAAAAAGAAAACGCTTGTTCGAGTTTTTTTTTAAAAAAAAGAAGATAAATTTGACTTGTAAGTTTTTGTTTCTTGAAATAAGAAGAGTAAGTACTTTATAAAATGAAGTACAGATGTGTGTGTGTGTGTGTGTGAGAGAGAGAGAGATTTGGCTTTTGCCTTGTATCAAAAGTTGGAAAAAAAGGGAAAAAGAAAGAGTTGCTCCAATTGATGTGAACCAGTAGGAGCGACTATTTAATGATTTAATAAGTCCGACGCCGCAGTACATATGTGGCATGGTATACATATATCATTTGATAGTGTTAGTGTTAATTGTATTTAAAAAGTCATACTTTTATGTAATAAGTCCTCATTGACCATAAAAGAAGAGAGTTCTTCACTATATCAATAACAATGACAGCAATAGCGTTACCAAAAACAAAATAACTATTCAAGAACCACGTATATGACATAGGTCATGGTCAACAAGTGTTCAAAAATAATAATGAAAGCTCGTATTTAATCAAAGCATCTCAATGGAATCTGTATCATTCTGTTCATTACCTAATTTAACCCCCATTGTCACAAATGCCCCAGTATCATCATTACCACGACCACCTAAAACGAAATAACCTTTTTCGATTTAACAGTGTGAACATGTTCAATGTGTTGGAATAAGCTTTCCACTTTTTTGCGATAATAGTTTTTTTCTGTTTACTACTGCTAATAATTCTACTAGGCAACATATTTCATTAACATTATTAACACCAATAACATATCCACTGCAATCTGAAGATGAAAAGAGTTTTCCCATTCTTTTTTCGTTATAATACATGTCATGATATATCAACACCTTTAAAAGAACACAATTATGGCGGGTAGCAATAACAACAACATGGCGAAGGATGGCTACTAAGTCCGTTTATTTAACAATGTTATTGTGATGGAATAAAGAAACATAATGAGGAAGTCATAGTGTACATTAAATAAGAATGGAAGAGATTTGTTTCTTCATCTTCTTTTACATGTGGACAAAATATAATTGGTATGGAGAAAAAAAAATAATCTATTATACTTTTTTTTTTCCTAGAATGAATTACATCTTTGTTTCAATAAACGAGTGCAATTAACTTATTATTATTTGAAACTTTTATTATTATCATTATCATGTTCATTTCCATTAGGAATATCACAATACATTTCATTTAAGCATTCATCTGTATCATCCTCTGAATCATCGCTTATATTTTCCTCTTCTTCGGAATAAGAAGGTTCATTGGTTCCTATGGTTTCCGAAAATATATCAAGAAAAGAAGGAACTAGCTCAAGTCTCCATTGATCTTTACAGGTTTTCTTCTTTTTACCAACTTGTTGAGAAATACATTCCCAATGAAAAGTACGCATGTGTTCTAATTTTTTTTCACCTAGAATAGCTTTTAATAAAAGATAACGTTCTTCACGGGTCCATCGAGGCCTTCCTGTTTTAGGTACTTTATTTTCTTCATGATCATCTTCTTGTTGTCCTTGCGACTTACGACGCCTTTTCTTTTCAACGTCCTCTTTATTATTATTATCAACATTGTTAGTATCGCTGGTATAAATCGCTCTTTTCTTGCTATTGCTACGAACGGATGATGAAGAATGGGTCATTTGTTGTTTCTTTTTTGAAGGTTCATCCGATTGTTGTTGAGGATAAGGGAATCGTAGCTGAGATTTTTCTAATTTATGTCAATCATCATGGACGAATTTATCAGTTCATGTGAAAAAGGAAGAGGATTAATATTATATTCAATAAAACAAAAGTTTTCTTTACTTTTCTTGTTGCTATGATTATTACTTATTGGAGGTGACAAGGATGGTACCAATAACAAAGTAGTATCTTCAGGCTCTCTGTTGTTACATGGAGGTGAAAACGTATCTTTGCACGGAGAAGAAAGAAAATCAACTTTGTTATCGTTGTTACAAGGAGAGGTCATGATTGATACAATAATAAATGTAAGAAATAAAAGAGAATATAATAATGTTTACTGTGTTTTATAATAGTAATTAATGTGAAGTAAATGAAAAAAAAGTGGTGAAAAAAAAGACGTAATATTGAAAAATGGAAATAAATAATGAAACGTTCTTTATATATGTATATAGATATCCATATCCTATCGATAATTAGCATGGATCATAATTCATGAAAACCCATTCTTCATATTTGTCATTGTCATCTTTCTTGAATCCAACAGTCGCACAACATACCAAAAGAAAAAAAAATGAATTGACTCCTTGTCTTTTTCTTCAAGTGAGCAAGAAAATAAAAGAAAATGTACAGGTCATCAGATTATAGACAAACTTTCAAGTAAATATTGATGTAATTACTATTGTTGTTGATTTTACTTAGGGTGACCCGGGTCTATCAAAGTGAACAAAAAAAAATATTGTTCTGTTCATCTTACGTATAAATAAATATACAAAGAGAAACAGAGAGCAAGCGAGAAAGAATATACAATCATTTATGTAACAGGTTGTCGAAAATTACTTATAAACCGTATATGTTTTAATATGTCTTAAAAAGTTCATTGTTCTTTTTTTTTTTTAAAAAAAAAAAACAAATAGTACAAAGGTATTATATTGACTATATATATATTATATAACAAAAAGTCTCATTTTTTTTTTATATTATCTAACAATGATTATCTGTGTATAAGCTTTCTTGTTCTTTTTTTTTATTAATAGAAAATAATATGTGATTGACCAAGATAAGAAGTTTGATAAAGAGAAAAAGAAAGAAAAAAAAAAAAGGTATTCTGCAAGAAAAACAGAAAATTAAGTGTGTTATGTATAGCTAAAGAACTCTATGCCAGAAAAAAATTAAAAGGGGAAAGAACAATTTTATAACCCAATGATCTCTTTGTAAAGACTCAATGAAGGTATAACTAATATTATTAAACGATACGAAAGAAGATAGAGGGAGATAGGAGAAGATGTAATAAGAAAGGCAGATGTGTATATATATCAAAAGAAGGAAGATACAATATGTGTAATAAGTAAGGGGGTGGGGAAGAAAAAAGCTTCTGGACTTTCATTTTCTCCTACTTTTTGTTTGTTTTATTCATGATCAACTACGTTGAGGATATTAAATGTCAAACAAATACTCATTACCAAAATACCATAAACAGCTAAACATACGGCTGCAATTTTGCCTGGTTTCCAAGGATCATTTTCATGGATCTTATAATAAAAGATTCCAGGCAAAATGAACGAAATTGTTGTAGAACCTGTAGATCCAACAAATGCCAATACCTAAATAATAATATCAATTAGCCATGTCAAAAATCTTCTTAATTTTTTTTTATCCCCCATCCTTTTTTTTTTTTTTTTGCACAGCAGATAAATGCATACGTCAAATTTATATAATTGAACTTACCAAATCCAATTCAGTTACTGTAATAGCAATTAAATAACTACCAACAAGAATAGTTGTTGTCATGATAAAATATTTTAATGCTGATGGAGGAGGAGGTACTTTTAATCCACGTGCTTCAGGTGATCGCCATGCTAAAATTTTATCAAGAGAAGCACGACATGGATGTGCTTGAAGAGGGTAACTAAAAACAACTAAAATTACAATAGCTAAACGTCCACCTGCAACAAATGCACTTTGAGGATCTAATAATAATAATATATATTTATAATAAAATTAATTTCTTTCTTTTCTTTTCTTTCTTTTTAGATTCCTTCGAAACAAATACTCTCTTTGCCCCTAAATTGTTAATTTTTTTTTTTTTTACTCGGTAACCAAAACATAGATGCCTGTTGAGATTAAATTATGTATTTTACTTACATTCGAGAATAACATTGCTAAGTACAGTTTTACCAAAAGTTAAATAACCCATGATACCAATAGCTTGATAAACTCCAGCAGCACTTCCAATCGATGAAGTAATTACTTTGGTTACTTGATATTGACTATTATTTTTTAATTCATTATAAACCGAAAATATCTATATACGCCCCACCAATTGCAACAACAACAACAAAAATTGAAAACTATTATTAGATTTGTTTTTTCTTTTAATTCTTTTCCTCCCCTCCCTCTCTCTCCGGGAAAAATAGATAAAACTTACATTTTGATGACATGTAAAAGCAAAGATAAAAACGGGTAATCGTCTAAAAAATGCAGTACTAAAACTAAAAAGCTCAATAACAGGTTCTGGTAATGGTTCACCTGATGGAGGAATAGGTAATGATGTAAAAAAATAATAAACGACAATGGCACAAAGATAAACAACAGCGAATAAGGCAACTACACTGGTATATTTGAGAGAGTCCAGCTTTCTCAAGAAACTAAGAGGAAGTATAGCAATTGCCATAAAAACAGTAATCCAAAAACGTCTATCTAACAAGATTTGGTCTTGTACAGATCCTTGCTCAGAGAACGATGCCATTACCTAATACATCATTATTTACACACACACACACACAAACATAATATATATATATATATGAAAAACAATCATGTACATATAATGTAAAGTGATGTTATATATGAGTTATTTTGTTTATATATGTATAAAAAATATTATATATAACCATTAAGAGAATAGAAAACTATTTTATAGAACGTACCTGAGGCATAAGATCACCAATGATAATCAAATAACTCACTGCTACTCCAAAGCATTTGATAGCGATAGCCAAATCAAAAAATATAGCAAGATTTGGCCACGTCAATTTAGAAATAGCAAAGAATGATGCATTTCGTCCATCTGTACGTGCTGCACAACGAGATAAAAAGTATAATCCTAATCCTGATGTAATTGCTGATAGGAAAACAACCATAATACCTGGTATTAAGCCTACCGATGCTAATGCGGCTGGCTAAAAATATTTTTATAATTAATATTATTGATAATATATATATCCAATTCAAAACTACTACAATCATCATCCCCAAAATCCACTTCATTTCTTCCTTCTTTTTTTCTTTTTAATAATATAATATAAATATATATATATATATATATACTTTATATACAGTACCATAGCAAGTAAACCTGTGCCTAAAATAGTATTGACAAGATTAACAGAACAACTTATTGGAGAAGCTGATGGTGGACTTTCTTCATAAAGTATTTCGGGATCGTCATTTTGATAAAGTGAAGTATTTGCAGAAGATAAAAGAGGTCGTTGATCATCTGGATAAGAAGATCCTGTTGCTGTTAATTGTTGTTGATTAGGGTCTGTTGATGAAAAGATCGATGTCGAGGGTTGTGAAACAATGGACGAACCAGTTATACTATCTGTTGTTTCTATTCGTTGATACCCTGACATTCTTTCTTATAAATTAAAATGTACAACAAATTAACGAATGAGAAGGGGAGGTAGAGAGAAAGAAAAAAAAAAGTGAGCGAAAAAAAAGGGGGGAAGGGGAGTTGTAGGAGACGAGTGATAGTGGTGACGAGAGAGAGACAGAGGGAGAGAGAACAAGGAAAAGAAGTGAATAGAAGAGATAAACGGAAAAGAATCTAAAATAGTGTGGTATAACACCGGAAACGAAGCGATAGGTCCTGAGCTTTATTTTTTTATTTTTTTTTATTTCTATGTGCTTATATTTGTGTGTAAGTGGGTGGGTGAGTCTGGTAGATCTTTAATGTACAATGGTTGGTAACGAATCAGTGGTAATTTGTTTCAGATCACCTGGAATAGAAAAAGCATGTGTGGAAATCCGATTAAACATGGTGATCTCTTGTTGTTAGTTGTGGTCCGGAGTTGTGTATCAAGATGGTTGGTGCACCTTACTTTTTTCAAAACTTGACGTGACACGAATTCCCCATTTGTCGAACTAAACGGAGGAAGGTCTTTTTTTTTTTTTTATCTTGGCAAGTTACAGAACAGCCAACGAACATAATGTCGTTTTGACATTGGGGTCTCTTTCATCATATCATATATATTTGGTTTTGTTACACAATCCTTCAAAACTGTATCCTGACAACAAATTATATATATATATATATATATATCTTGATCAAAGACGTGATCTCTTTTTAAGTAGATAATGAACCTTAGAATGGGTTCATGGTGACCAAAAGATTGTTTTTTATTAATAGCTTAAGAAAAAAAATGCACCCATAGAAGTATATTACTAAAACATTCCATTTAAGGGCTTCTACTACTTTCAACACTAAATAGGCAACAATTTCCATAGCAACAATTTACCACCTCAACAACGGCAACATTTCAACAAACAATATAGCTTCCTGGGTGAAAAAATAAAAAAAATAAATCTATTATCCTTTGCTTTAATCAGAACAAATTAATATTAATAATATGAGACCCTCTGGCCAAAATGACTCTATAGCCGAACTCTTAATCAAATTAAAGGATCTTTTGATTACATCTAGTTGTTTTGACTATGAGCGTGTTATTCTTTTTTTTTCAGCAAGTATCATACCTCGACTGCTCAATTATACACAAATTCATAAAAAATAAGCAAACAAAGTTTTTTTTTTTTTTTGGTGGGGGGGGGAAAGAAATTAATAATACTATAAAGGCCAAACATCTTATAAGCATGAAAATAACAAAAAAAAAAGGTATACTTGTGATCTATTCATGTTGTAATAGTAAAGATATTTATACTATATCAAATGATGTATTATTTTGATAAAGTAAATATTTTACGAATTATTCCTATCATGGCTAGTCCATGAATTTTGGGCAGCATTTTAATAATAGGAAGATAAATAGTAGTTTTTAGCGTAAAATGGAAGATTGAACTGCAACCCAGCGTCATTGTGATGACATCCTTGCCAATATGGAATGAGAAGAATATTTACGAATATAATATAATGTGGATAGAAGTGAAAAACAACCACTGAAAAAAAGACAAATACCACATTATTACGTATGTGTTGTAAAGGAGCGAATCATTTACCAAAGAGTGAGAGGTAAAAAAATAACTAAAAAACAGAATATGTATGCTCACAATCTCATTTTTATTCCATCCCGTAAGGCTGTGAAGACTTGTCATACATATAAAAGTCAAATTTCAATACGTAGCAGTTTCTTTTACGAACACTACTTGGACTACGTAGGCATATATTTATAAAAAATTTTTTTATTGAATTCTCACTAATGATTGTTTTTGTAGTGTATTATTCCTTTGCACGTATTTAAACAACTGGTTGACCTAATATTAAATCATAGCAACTCTTGACAATAGAGTATATTTATGTTATATACAATATAAGTATCAAATCAACTAGGTTACTATACAATTAAACCCTCATAAATAGAGAATTATGTCACGAGGAAATAAGTATATCCTATTAGCAGAGAACTTATGTATGGAATCATAGAGAGGCACATATTAACAAATTAACCTGCTATCCAAACCACAAAAACTTGAGTTTTCACCATATCAGTAGAGCTGACAAAAAGAGTTATTTAGATGTGATAGGTAGTATAAAACACGACTTTTACAAAAAAAAAAAAAAAAAAAACCCTCCTATTATCAACTTTAGCTTCATCTTTTTTGTTCTTTGTTTATGTTTTAAAACATACTCAGCGTCCCAGACACATGAAAAAAAAATACGATCTACATACAAAAGAGAGATTCTTATTTTGTAAAAAAAAATAATAAATAAATAAAATAATAATAAAATCAATCAATCAAACGAGAGTAGTAGAAGAAGGAAAAAGGGAGAAGGAAATTATATATAAAAGTTGTATGGAAACGAGTATATATATATATAAATGTGTGTGTGTGTGTGTGTGTGTGGGAGTATATATGTAATGTATGTATGTATCTGTATGTAAATATGTGTATATAAAAAAAGTATAATGACAAATGAAATGGAGGAAGAAAGAAAAAAGGTTGTAATTTTTTTTAGAGAGGGGTGGTAGTAATAATTGTAATAAAAGTGAGGGTAAATCAATAAATTGTAGAATCACCAGATACTTTAGACATCAAAGAAGGACTACAAGAAGCATTGCTTTTTGATGGTTGAGAGGAAGGACTAGATGAAGATACAATAGGACCATTTGCTTTCTTTTCTTCCATAACGGAAGAAAAGGGTGCCAAAGCATCCAAAGCATGATTGATTCGTTTTGTCAGTCGTGCCACACATTTATCAGCTAAAATGATTTCCCAAGCAAATTCGACACCATACATAAGTTTGATAGTATAAGCAATACGTTGTGCTTCATTTTCACCCATTCCAATATATTCATCAACAGGTGTCATTGGCATACGTTCAGGATCATTACCAAGTACATTTTGAATCAGTCGAAGCATACAACGTTCTACTGCATCACGATCTTGTACAGCAGGTGCTTTGGGTGCAACAATTTCAAATGCTACACTACGTGCCATGACATTATGCTTGCCATCATGATGATATCTGAATTCATAGGTACCTGCTTTCCATGGCAATTGAGTTCCCTTAAAGTTTAATGTACCTTGTGTTTTTCCTTGTTCCGTTGTTGTCCATTGCCAATGACCACGCGAACTAATATTTGTAATATGACGATGTTTATTTGCTGTCACTTTATAAATACCAATCCAATCACGTTCACCATGATTTTCAGGGGCAGTCCAAGCTACTTGAATAGGATGACCCAATGTAATTCCTCCTCCTGATTCTTCATTATTGCTTGTCGTTTTAATATCGATGGAATAACGACTTAAATCATAAGTACCAATATTATTATCAACCAAAGGATGAATCAAACGGGAACGAGAAGTTTCTAATAAAGTCTTGGTTTCTTCTAATACTTCTTGTAATTTAGGACGAGCAGCTTCTACCATATCACCTACAGCACCAGCCGTTTCTTCAGCCGTTTTTTCAACTTTTTCAACCATTTCTTTGACAATACGTTCAACGTTCTTGGTAGTATTCACAGCTGCCTGCAGCTCAGCGGTTTCACGAATTAACTTGCTGACTTCTTGATGGAATTTATCGGGTAAAGCATTAGGTAAGGCAATAGCAGCAGATTTCAATGTCTTGGTCAAACCAGCTTCCTTACGGATTTGATTACCATAAAGTTTACGCATATGAGGAGCTTCAACATAATTCAAGAATAAGAAAGTAGAAACTTGGGAAAACAAAGCAAGAGCATAAATAGCCCAACTATTGGCCATTAAAGTCATACCCCAAATAGCCATATGACCTACAATCTTTTCAGGATTATTCAAGTATCGATAAATACCAGAGTAAATAAGTGTAGGTTGTTGATCATCCATAAAGAAATCACCATAGAACCTAATTATTATATTGAAAAGTATAACCAAAAAAAAAAAAAAAATTAGTCGTCAAACAATCATGTTTAAGAACTCTTTTTTTCTCTCCTTCTCCTTCCCACTTATTATTTTTATTTTCTTATAAAATATATATTTACCATCCATGATCACCGAGAACTTCATAAATTGATACAGATGTCCAAATATGCAAAGAAATGAAAAACAAACCAAGGGTATGTCGTAACAAAGTCAAACCATAAGTCCAGTTATTTGGAAGAGAATACATTTCCCAACAAGCGACAAAGAAAGTAATATAAGTCATACACAAAGATAAGTTATAAATACTTTTCCAATTGGCAAAAGCTTGATCAACACCACCTCCCCATTTAACAAAATGGCGAGTAAATAACTTATTTTGAGATTGAGCATTTAATAAAGCACCAAGACCATAAGAATGGAAGATACGCCAAAAGATGGCTTGTCCAATAGCAAATGTAACACCTGCTTTACCACCGATAATTAAAGGAGTGATAAATGAATAAGTCATAAGAGCAGCAGAAGCCAAATCAGTGGAACGACATAAATCAAAATTTTTGAAAACAATCAAATCACGACGGAAATAATAAGAATAGAAATCGCGTGTAGCATTCTTATCCAATGTAGAATTGATAATAGGTGCATCTTCATCTGAAGAAACAGGACCATCTACTGCAGGTTGGCGTTTAGGAAGCGTGGGTGGATTATATGTTTTATCGATATCTAAACAACCAAAAAAATAAGTTAAAAAAGAAGAAAATTTTCTAGAAAAAAGTTTTAATGCATATAAACAAAATGTGAAACACTTACGTGGAGTTTCGACATAAACCAAGAATGCGAATTGAAGTGCATGTGCAGCAATACTAACAAAAAGAACAGTATAACTTGCACTCATCAAAGATAAACCATAATAACCAATATAACCCACTGAATACATGGGATGAGGAGCCATCTCAAATACACCATCAAAAGTCAATGATTGTTCAATTAAAAAGAAGAAATCACCCCAATCTATAAAAAAAATTACATTATTGTCAATATTATTTTATACTAACATAACAGTCGTATCTCTCCCCCCCTCTCCCTTTCTATTTCGACTTGATCATTGAATTACAACCCTCCCTCCCCCTATCCCCGGTATTATTTATAAAGTAAATTATACTTACACCATGCAAAATCCTTGACAACACGTTGAGCATCAAGTTTGACCCAAATGTTGAATAGGATCATAAATAAACCTCCTGTCCATCTTAATGCATCACCAAAAATGAAGGATGATTGTGGAGACAAATTGAACCAAGATAAAGTAAACAAAATATAAGAAGTGAAATCATTCATTAAAATCAAGTCAACCAATTGACGATATAATAACCAAGTATTATATTCAATAGGAGATGTCTAAAAAAAAGGGTATGTATAATGAATTTCCATTAGTTTATCTCTTTCTCTTTCTCTTTCTCTCTCTCATTACACATATTAAACCCATATATTTTTCTTCCTCATTTAGATTGTAATACAATAATAAGTTAAAGAGATTCGGACATTCATTCTAACTCTGAAAAAAAAAAACACCGCACTCAATACCCAAAAAAAAAAAAATAACTTACAGCAAAATCATAATCATCACCCATTTTCATGCTCAACTGAGTCTTAAGCCAACGATAAGCTTTGGGGTTAGCTTCTTGATCAAAAATCTTATATTTTTTAGCCATATGAACTAAACCACAACTATCACTTTGATATTTTAATAATGCACCCAAACCAGCATTATAAGCCAATCGCCAAAAAAGGAAAACAAAGATAAATAAAATTTGTTTAAGCCAAGTTGGTAAAGTAAAGAATAACACCACTTCAATACCCATGGTACCCAGTGTGATGAGATCAAAAAAACTCTTTTTTTCTTTGGGGTTCAATAATGCAGTCACCATATCACGCGTGCCAGGTACGCGAAATACTATATTTAATTTTTTTTTTTTTATTAGGGTAAAAAGTTATTTTTTTTTTTTGTAGTCTCACTTTTTTATTCATGTTATAATTAAAAAAAAAAGAATAATATAATACCTTTCCCATCAGGTGTCTTTCCATATGAAAAACGGGTTGTTTTATTCATATCATAATCAGAAGAAGACGAAGATGTTGAAGATAATTGTGATAAACGGTTACTATTTTTTTCTTGTTCATTATCTGACGATGGCACCGTTTGACGATGGCGAAGCTCCGAATCAACACTCATTTTTTTTTTTTTTGCTCTTTTGCTTCTTTTTTTTTTTTTGTTTTTTTTAAAAAAGGTCTGGTTGAACAGAAAGTAGAATATATATATAAAAAAAAAAAAGAAAGGGTGGGGAAGAAAAGAAGAGAGAGAGAGAGAGAGAGAGAGAGAGCGACTCACATAAACCCAAAATACCATAAAAAATCTGTATGTGCCCCCGCAAGTTGGTTGCACGGTTCAGGGATCGCACGGGTTCACGTGAAATCTTTAAAAATCTAAAATAGGAATTACTTGTTCCGCTCTTGATTTTTTTTTTTTATTTTGATGGGGTTTTTTTTTTCTATCATGTAGCAAACCGAGAAAACTGCTTTGACTCCGAATTGATGAATGGGGTTTTTTTTATACAACACAGCATAAACTTAAAAAAAACTCTTTTTTTTTCTATTTAAAAAGAGAAGGCTATTAGGAAGAAAAAGAAAAACATATTTAACATTGTCTACTACTTGAAATATATTTACTGTATTTTTTTGACAGGTTTTTATTAGAATAATAAACAAATAATCACATGTTCATATAATAACATTGTCAACTTTTTATCTTGGTAAAATATATATAATGGGTAGTCCCGGTGATATATTCAAACGCTACGTGTTATAAATTTACTGGTGAAATATATATTTTTATTTTGATATAAACCCATAAATCCATCATTGTCCTATACAGATCATTTTTTATAAAGGTGTTTAATATTAAATAACATATATAAGTCATTTAATACTTAGTATAAAAGATATTGTATACATATTTCGAATAGAATAATGAAATGTCTTGCTTGTTTCATCTTTAAAAAGAAAACTTCCTCCCCTTTTAAAAAGAATTAAGGTGGTACAGAAAAAAAATATAGTTCAAGGTGTTATCATACATAACAATGTGGAATAATAAAAAGGTTTAGTAATAATAATACATAATACGTAATAATAACTTTTAATTAATTTTCAGCTAGTAGTATATATGCGCTACTACGTATGTATTCTTTTCTTTTAATTATATATCAATTCATACTAATATTTCGTATGTCCAGTCAATATAATTCAACAGCAATGAATAATAAAAGATAATCCTTCTCAATCATCCTCTCCTGTACAATTTTATCTTTTCAAATTATTGAGTCATCTATATTAAATCGAAGATAAAGAGGTATTATAATATCCTGAGGTTAATATCCCATATCCCATCAGAAATCAAATTATTAGAGTCAACCCCAAGATACCGTAACGTTTTAAAATAGTATATAAAGAAAGTTTTCAAGTCACCCACCGTCATCGATCTTTGGACTCCTGATTTCGAAATTCTCGAGTACCGTTGATTTAGCAACATTTTGTATAAATGCTTTAAAAACTTCATTATTTCCATTTTCGTGGGCAATTGTAAGATTAACCAAACTCTTGATTTTAGAAACAGTCAAAAGGATATTATCATTCAGTCTACTATTCCCAGTTAAAGAAATCTTTAACTTTGTTAACAATGATGATGCTGGTGCCTTGATGGATGTTGTTATTCTTGTTGATTTTTTGGATGTAATAATGCTGTTGTCACTTCGTCTCTTAAATAGATTCAATATCTCGTGTAATTTATTAGAATCAAAGCGACAATTCAATAAATTAAGAGCTGTTAATTTGGACATTACAGCGATAGCATCCAATACATTATTTGAAATCATAGTGTCAACATAGAGCGACAAGGATTGTAAATTGAGAATTTGCTGGTTGTTGTTGTTGTTGGTTAGAGGTAATATATATCTACTGAACAAAGAAGCATTTTTTTGAGGTTCGGTCAACGCTAGATGGGTCAAATTTGTCAGTGGAAATAAAGATAAAACGTTTGCCCAATGTTTCCAATCGCGGTCACTATTTCTTGCATCCTTGTCAAAAGAAATCGATAAAGAAGATAATGTATGGTGATGGTGTTTAATTAACTGTAATAAGGAGTATGCTGAAGCAAAGTAAAAAAAACTTGAATATGTATTAAACCAGGTGAATTATTACCCAATAGAGCTTTATCAAAGTTATTTGACATTTTGCTGAATGAAAAACGAGGAAAGTTGGTTTCCCTATGATTTATGTAAAGTTCATTGATGTTGTGACCATGAGTTTGAATTGCTGTATAAATGCTGTCATCACAGTTTACAACGGCTAAACGCGAAATATATGGCGCATGGTTCAAACGTTTTTGTAGTTCGGTGCTATTCATTTTGTCTTCTTTTATTCTCTGAAAATAATACAAGTTCTTTTAACAATGTTTTTTGTTGTGCTGTTACTGTAGTCGGTATGAATACTGGGTTATCAGATTTAACAATATATCGTAATGTTGTAAGTTTACCACTAATATTGAGAATATCAGACAGCTTCGGAAGATTGGTACTCTTGGTTTCCAATGCTAGATCCAGGGTCGTTAATGTCTTGGAAATCGGATTCAAGGCGGAAAGCAACTCTGCATATGAAGTAGGAATTGAAAGAAGCCCTAATTCATTTTTATATTACACCAAAAAAAATGAATAATTCGATCTGAATGTTTTTTTTCTTATTACTTCATCGTGTTATTATCATTTACTTATTGAAAGACATCTTTGTGGTACAATCTTTAATAATCGGATTTTTGAAAAGTTGGCGGTTTGAAAAACCTTGAATAGTGTTGCTACTCGTGCGCTATTAATAATAAATACTACAATTTCTTGTACATATTGACTGACCGAAGATAAAAGCATGAACGGTAATAAAGTACTATGTCCATATTCCCATCCAGCAATTGTCATTCGCTCCCAGTATTTAGAATGTTTAAGAATAATATTACGCCAAGATGAACATATACGTGAATAAAGTGTGATTGATTCTTGATCAAAATTATCAATAATATGATGTGTAATTTCGAGTGGAAGTTGACTCAAAATATCAACACGCTTGGTTTTACGTGATTTTGCTTCTTGTTTTCTTTGACGTAATGCATCATAATTATAGTGGGTTACTGAAACTTGTTTTAAGCCCATGTTAAAAACATGGATTGCTTTTTCTTGTTTTCTTTGGTCTTTATAGCAATAACCAGCAGTAAGATATCCTGTTGGGTCTTCTGGATCAAATGCTATCATATCCCACGCGTCTTGTAACTCTTCTTCATATTTTCTTGTTCCTGCTCGTACTTTGGTTGATTCCATTTTCTATAATATATTTTTGAGGATGGTTCTTGTTAAATGCTAGTGCTTTTTTTTTGTGTAAATTAACAAGTTAATTCCAATGAAGTTAATTATAAAATAAAAACTAACAAACTTTATAGTAAATGAGGAGCTAAATGATATATGCAACTTTTCTTTAAGTTACAATATGTTTGATGATTACTTTTATTCTTCTGGTAGATTAAGATCAATATATACATGAATTATTCTTCAAAGCTTTATGTTTTGAAAATATTTGTAAAGTAAGATAATTTTGTTTATCGTTTAAACATTTATTTCTGTGGTTCTTAATAGCTTCTATGTTTTTGAAAATGATTCAAGCAATCAGCGGGATGTGATGTATTTTTCTTTAAATACTTTGTTCTGGTAGTGATTATGTAAGAAGAAGACTAATTCAGAGAAGAATAATTAATCATTTATTTGAATTTGTGTGTTATCTGGCTCTTTTTTGTATATTACTTATTCACTGATTATATAACCGTAATGCAGTATATATGTGTAGTCTCTCCCTCTCACCTCTTAATTTAATCTACTGCATCAATTTAGTATAAAGAAATGCAACATAATAACAGTCTGAAATAGATACTTTGAAACAGAAACTAACATGAAACAACGATAGATGCTGTATATTTGTGATATAAAACTGTGTATTGATTTTAAACATCCATTAGCGCTAAAAAAAACTGTCTGTAATATTAAATGTACGCATTTCTAACATCTTTAGAGTATATTACCCTTTTGAAAAAACACATGAAAGTGACAGTTCTTTGTGCTTTGTCCATCATTTGAATACATACTTCATTAAAATATATATAATTGTACTTCGATATGGTGGACTGAAAAAATATGAAGAGGGGAATGGTATATGTATCAACAAAAAAAAGGAGAGTTATGTTTACATTATGTTACTCTTACTTGAAAGAAAGCTTTTTGATCTATTCGTTATTATTTTTCTTAATCTGGGTAACAATAAGAGACCTTGCTCTTTCAATGTTAACTTTCACGTTTTCAAATAAAAGATTTAACGTGGGTCGGATACGTGTGTAAATCGATCATCAATTACATTATGAATTCTTGTTCTATCTTTTTTCTTACTATTCCATTGAATATGTACGTAGTATTGAGTATTTGAACTAAATATTTATTATACGTATAAAGAAAAAGAAGGCTCGTGATAAAGTAATGACAATAATCCCATCTTTTTTTACTTGACATCATTTTTCAAAAGCTGTAACATATCATATTTGATACTATCGCAACCAGCATTATAATTAGATTAATTCCAAAGTTCTATATATTATTAGTGTTCGAATAGGGTATATTCCATTTCACTTAAATATCTATAGGTTGTCTTGACTATAAATATCTTTGTATATAAGCTTTTTTTCACACACACACACACACACACACACACACACACACACAACACGAAAAAAATAAAAAAGATTTTTTTTTGTTTGCTCCGACTACCAAACGCGTTCTGTGCCTAATTTTTTTTTTTATGTTCAAGTTAGGCTTTCGTCCTTGTTGATCGTTTGCCCGTGTGTGTTGTGTTGTGTGTGTGTGTGTATGTGTTTTGCGTTTGTGTAGTCCTATCTATTTTTCTCAACTTTTATCCCCCCCACATTTTTCACTTTTTTTTTTCTTAATTTATTTATATTATACCATTTTCATCTGTTTTTCATAATCAATATGGAACAACCTATTATTAATCAATCCAATCCTACAACTAATATTCTCGGAAACAATAACGAAAATCAACAACCTACAACATCAACAACAATAACACCACCAGTAATAGGACAAACAGGACCTACACCTAACGAATTTAAAAAACAATTTTCACAATTTAAATTTTATTTGGATAATATTGATGAACAACAACAAGTAAAAATTCGTGGTCGTTTACAATTACTTTTATCTGTAAGTTTTTTATTTTATTTATTTATTATTATCATTGAATAAACTCCATTTATTAAACTAATAATAAACACGCTGCGCATTTATTAAATGAAATTAGTCTGCAGAACCTTTCTTTTCCAAGAAATGTACTCATGTTGTTACTACACAACGTATTCCTGGAAAACTAACAGCTTTAAATGAAAATGGACCTTCAGTAGATCCTATTCTTCGTAATGCTCTTAAATATAATATGAAAATATGGAGTCTTGACTGTAAGCTTTTATATTTTTTACTTTTCACACACTCTATTTTATGTCATTATTAGTATTGTTGTTGTTGTCAATAAAATAAAATATATTAACCATCTATTATAAAATTATATAGATTTAAACAAGGTATTGGATAGTCTGGTTTATGGTCATAGTACAGGTCATCGTGCGAATCGTAAAGCAATTGAGAAAATTTTAAAGGATGAAAAAAAATATGGTGCTGGAACAAATCATGGTGGATCTAATAATCCACATGATACAAAAAAACCTATACGACCTGTCTTTGTACCATTTAAAAATTATTATATATCTGTTGAAGATAAATTAGGTGTTCATCGTCCTGTTGCTATTAAAGAATATCATTATGACCTTTCATGGCCTTATTTAAAACCAATGGGAGGTACTAAATCTCCATTTACTCGTCTACCTCTTACTCCATCTCAACAACAGCAACAACAGCAACAGCAGCAGCAGCAGCAACAACAACAACAGCGTCCAAAAAATATATCATCACAACCTATTAAACAAGAACAACAATTAAAAGGTCTTTTAACTGATAAAGAAAATAATCGACCTTTATCACAACAACAATCATCTAAACAACATACATTTGTAAAACCAATGGAACCAGTAAAATCAATGATACCACATACATCTCCTATTCCTCCTATTGATCCATTGTACATTCAACAACAACAACAACAACAACAACAACAACAACAACAGCATCCAATTCATAATAATGAAAATATGAATGATACTCAACAAAATACATCATCTCAATTAAAAGCATCAGGTCTTTGTCCTTCACAATCAACACATGGACCTTCAAGAACAAATAGAAATACAATTACAAATTCTAGGATTATTTCAACGACGACATCAGAATCAACAACTAAAGTTTATATGGATAATGGACAAACACAACATGATGAACGTGTTGCACGATTAGATAGACGTATGGTAGATAATAATCGTATTAATAATAATACAAGTAGTCAAAATGGTAGTCAATCAAAACAATTACTCAAGACAGCAACAATGAATCAAAATAATATCAAAGAAACAGATGCAAGGATATTAAAAGAAAAGCAACGACAAGCATTAAAACTACATCAACAAAAAAAGTTAAAACAACAACAGTTACAGCAGCAACAACAACAGCAACAACAACAACAAGAAATGCATTGGTGTGAAAATTGTAATAAACGTTATTCTAATTTAAAAGAGGTAATAAATGAATCTTAATATGATAAAAAGATAATAATAATAATAATAATTATAATAATTGAATAATTTATATAGCATATAAAAGAAGAAGCACATCAAACATTTGTTAAAGATCAAAATAACTTTAGTAAATTTGATGAATTAATTTCAAAGATAAGAAGACCTAGAATTAATAAATCATTTACTAATAATATTGAAACTAAAGATATATCATTAGAAAATATTATAGTAAATGATGCTATGGATATTGATTCATAAATAAAAACAATTTTAACTAACTATGTGTGTGTGAACCAATGACATTAAAGATTGTGCTGCGGTTAATAAAAACTTATTAATAACTTTTTTGTTTCTAACTTTTGCTCTAATAAACTCTCTGTTTTTTGTTTCCATTTCATTCTTTTTCTTTTACTCTTTTTCTTTAAGTTTATAAAGAGTATCTTTTATTTATTGTTGTTGAAAAAAGAAAGAAGAAGAAGAATAATAATAAAAATGACGAGTAATATTCCTTTTCCTTTACGTGAACCAAGTCAAAAAGATCAAGGACCACAACAATTTCAACCCAACTTAAATGTTCATGTCAGTTGTCCAGATTGTCGAATCATACCACCTCATATTGTTGAAGAATTTGCTTCTGGTGATTTAGTATGTGGTGATTGTGGTCTTGTTCTTGGTGATCGTATTATTGATACACGATCCGAATGGCGTACTTTTGCTAACGATGAAGGAGATGTATGATTTTTTATTTTATTTTTGTTAATATTATATGAGAAGAAAAGAAAGGTTATCTTTATTATAATATTAATGAAAAAAAAAATAAAAAAAAAAAATAATACTTTTAGGATCCTTCTCGTGTTGGTGCAGCTGCTAATCCATTATTAGATGGCAATCAATTGGATACAGTAATTTCTAGACGAGATGGAGGTACAGGTGCAGCAAAAGATTTAAACAAGGTTCATGGAAGAGCAACCGCCATGAAAGGAGAACGTAATCTTGTTCAAGCATACAAAGAAATTAGTGCCATGTGTGATTCTATTTCATTATCCAAAATTGTGAGTGATACAGCGAAACAACTTTATAAACGTGTGGAAGATGAAAAATTATTACGTGGTAAATCAGGTGATGCCATTATTGCAGCATGTATTTTTATTGCTTGTCGACAAGAAAAAGTAGGACGTACTTTTCGAGAAATTTGTGCTTTAACACGAGTACCTAAAAAAGAAATTGGTCGATGTTACAAGTCTTTACAAGCCAAATTACAAACAAATACGACTATTATGAATTCTGAAGATTTAATGTCTCGTTTTTGTTCAAATTTACAATTACCTAATTATGTACAAAAAGCTGGAGTGGATTTAGTAAAAAGAGCAAAAGAATTGGGTACATTGGCTGGTAAATCACCTATTTCCGTGGCTGCTGCTTGTATCTATTTGGTTTCTTATCTTTATCGTACACCTAAATCAACGCGTGATATTGCTGTTGTTGCAGGTGTATCTGAAGTAACTATTAAATCAGCCTATAAATCTCTTTTTAATGAACGTGAAAGTTTAATTGATTTGGATTCATTAAAAGATAAACCACACGGTGAAAATTTATCATTTGATGATCTTGCTTTCCCTTAAAAAAAGAATACTTTCTCTCTCTCTCTAAATATATATCATTAGCATTCCCTTTCCCATTTTTCCCTTTCAACTTTATATATAACAACAAAGAACAAAAAAAAAAAAAGAAAAATAATTCATCATAAATCATAATCATCATCATTATCATAAATAATAATAATAATCATAATCATAATCATAATCATAATAGTAAATAATAAAAAAGAAAGTATATATATATACAAAGAAAGAAAGAAAAAAGGATTGACATGTGTGTGATATATGTGTAAAGGATGAATTGATCTGTTTTAATAACAGAAAGAAAAGATTAAGAGAAACGGGGGGGGGGTGGGGGAGGTTAAAATACAGTCATCAATGCAAAACTAGCATAAAATAAACCAACAGGGTATGCTACCAAAAATCGTTGTTCACTCATATGTAAAACACTTGTAAACATTCCTGAACTTGAAAAAGTACACCATAAAATACTAACAGCTGTTAATAATAATCCAACAAATCCACCTAAAGGTAATACGACACTAAATCCACTTAACATCACCATAGGTAATAAACAATATCCAAGAACACTTGCTGTTCTTGACCAATCGATACCATTTCCACTCATTAAATTAAGGATTAAAAAGATTGAAACGACACCTAATAATCCAACACCATAAATGTATCCAAAATGTACTTTGCCTGATAACATTAAAAAGACACCAAATAAAAGCATAAATAATAAAGGTCCAGCCATATCTGCATCATCCATTATATTATCAGGAACAATTCGAAAGGGGTTTAATACTGCAAGACTCTAATTATAATAAATAAATTATTAATTTGATGTTATTTCTTTTAAATAAGAAAAGTTTTTTTTTTTTTACCTTGGTTTTAATATGTTCAAAATTAATTCCTAATTCTTCTAATAATGGAGGTTCATCTGCAAATCCACCTGTTCCAAACGCGCTCCAAAATGATCCTGATGAATAGTCAAAACCACTTGTTCCTTGCATTTCTCCTGTAGGACCTCCAGCAGGTGGTGGATTAGCATAATAAGATGATGATGAACTATATTGATCACCATAAGAAGAAGCATAAAACTGAAGTCCATCACCCCCTGTGTTTGTATTGGTACCAGTAACAGGAGAATCATAATATCCAGTATTACCACCCGTATTTGTTCCTTGTGGTTGAGAATTACCAAATAAAACGGAATGAACAGGTTGATTAGAAGCCATTTTTTTAATAGACTCGTTATATAAAGTTTTACTTGGTGAAAATAGGAAAAAAAAAAGGGTGTAAAAAAAAAAGAAACGTGTCGAAAAATTCAACTTACTTCCGCTAAACCTTTTTACTCATACAACTTCTCACATAAAATTTTATGATAAATGTGTAACAATATAACTCAGTGAATCAAACAAAAGAAAATCCCTTTTTATTATTTTTTATTACATGAAAAAAAAATGCTTTTTATTTTTTTTAATCAGAATTTTTTAAACAAAAAAGAAAAGGAAAAATGCAGAAAATATATAAAAAAAAAAAATGTGTGTGCATGTAAAGTTATTTTATACAATATGTTCAAAAAGTTTAGTAAACTAATTGTTCTTGCTATATATAATAAATAATAAATAAATTAGTATATATAAATATAATCACTTATCTCATTATATATCATATATATATATCATAATGAGAAGAAGAAGAAAAGAGAGAAACTTACAAGTTCTTTGGCAGAAGAATAACATTCATCATATAATTCTTTATAATCTTCAGCAGCCTTTTCATCCTTTGTCTTACCACCAAAAACAATCATAGCAACTGAAGTAGGACGTTTAGTTTGACTTGCTTCACCCAATTTTTCTTTGGAAGGAACAAAAACATAAGGAATGTCATGATCTTCACATAAAACAGGTAAATGAGAAATAACATCCATAGGAGAAATGTCACCAGCAATAACAACTAAACCTTTTTCTCCTTTACGAACAGCTTTTCCAACTTCCTTAACACCACGACGAATATGTTTTACTTTGCTTGCTAATATTAATTTATATATAATATATTTAATATTAAGTTTTATTTTTTTTACTGTATCCCTCCCCCACCTCCAAAGTTTCAATCAATTGAATTCTATTATTTACCTTTCTTAACAGTCTTAAATAATTTCTTTGACAATTTCTTTTCAGCTAATGGGTGTGCAATAGGTGATAAGAATTTTAAAGAATCGTCATCGTTATCTTGATCAACATCCATGGCTGCAGTAGCCTTTTCCTTCTTCATTTTCTTGTCTTTGGCCATTATTATTATTATGTGTTATTAAGAATAAAAAAAAAATGTCAAAAAAAAAAAAAAAAAAAAAGTACAATCCGCCACTGGAAAAAAAAAGCTCCTTAAGTGACTCGTATTTCCTGCTTTTTCTTTTTTTAGGGCACTTATGCTCACAAAAAGCCCGACTAGCCATTTAAGGGAACTTTGATTTTTTTGACTTAATGAAAAGCTTACTGTTAATAATCTGATAAGGTTACTATACAATTATTACATGTATGACTTATTTACTATATAAAAGGTAGTTGTTTCAGATCTATCATCTGTCCAACACGTAGTAATAACAGAATGTGTGGTTTGAGTGATCCAATAAAATCATCACATGACGATGCAGTAAACATCCTGTAGAAAACTAAAGTTTGATTTAAACACTTCTCAAAGATACACAGTGGATGACTTGAAAACTCTCTTTAACTATTAAAACGTTACGGTATCTTGGGGTTAATTCTGATAATTTGATTTCTGATGGGAGATGGGATATTAACCTTAGGATATTATAATACCTCCTTATCTTCGATTTAATATAGATGACTCAATAATTTGAAAAGATAAAATTGTACAGGAGAGGATGATTGAGAAGGATTATCTTTTATTATTCATTTGCTGTTGAATTATACTGACTGGACATACGAAATATTAGTATGAGTTGATATATAATTAAAAGAGAAGAATACATAGTAGCGCATATATACTACTTGCTAGTATCAATTGAAAGTTATTATTACGTATGTATTATTATTACTAAACCTTTTTATTATTCCACATTGTTATGTATGATAACACCTTGAACTATATTTTTTTTTCTGTACCACCTTAATTCTTTTTAAAAGGGGAGGGAGTTTTCTTTTTTAAAGATGAAACAAGCAAGACATTTCATTATTTTATTCGAAATATGTATACAATATCTTTTATACTAAGTATTAAATGACTTATATATGTTATTTAATATTAAACACCTTTATAAAAAATGATCTGTATAGTACAATGATGGATTTATGGGTTTATATAAATATAAAAATATATATTTCACCAGTAAATTTATAACACGTAGCTTTTGAATATATCACCGGGACTACCCATTATTTATATTTTACCAAGATAAAAAGTTGACAATGTTATTATATGAACATGTGATTATTTGTTTATTATTCTAATAAAAACCTGTCAAAAGAATACAGTAAATATATTTCAAGTAGTAGACAATGTTAAATATGTTTTTCTTTTCCTCCCTAATAGCCTTCTCTTTTTAAATAGAAAAAAAAGAGTTTTTTTTAAGTTTATGCTGTGTTGTATAAAAAAAACCCCATTCATCAATTCGGAGTCAAAGCAGTTTTCTCGGTTTGCTACATGATAGAAAAAAACCCCCCATCAAAATGAAAAAATAAAGATCAAGAGCGGAACAAGTAGTTTTTTTAAGATTTCACATAAGCCCGTGCGATTTCTGAACCATGTGTATAGAAATACGTATTAATAGTCAAAACAATACTTATTAGCGAAAAGCAAGAGAAACACTATTCGAATACTAATTATGTATAGCACTTTGGAATTAAGTTATTATCAACTTAAATAAATGCCTTCAAAAATATTATTATAATCTTGGATTAAATATATGAATTTAATAAGTTGCGATACAGTAATTAAGCATATATCAACGAACAGATGATGGTATTGTAGTGTATATAATTATTTACAATAATTTAAAATAATCGGATAGATTTGCTAGTTATTTAATCATAGAAATTAATAATAATATTATAATGTAATATAGCAATTATTATTGACGAGACGTAGTCGCCTCCGCACCTACAGTATTGAGCCCCTTCGCTTCGCTTCATGTCAACACTTCTGGCGTTTTGGCTCAGCATCTCGTTGGGGGCTTTGCCCCCGAACCTCCTTTGAAGAAAATATAAAATATTTAAAAATAAATACTTGTTTGTGATTCTAAAATCGATTTAGCCTAAGAGAAACCAAATTCCTGCAAAATCATTATCAGTAAATTTAGCTTCTAAATTATATGGTAAAAATAATGACATAGAAGTTGGGTTCCATCACAAAGACCTTTGTGAGGGTTTATATTACATACAGTAACAGCATTTAGTACGCTGATGTAATTTTAGCAAAAGTATATGTGATAGATAGCTGGAAAGATGAACTATGTGGAGATATTCTGGAGGATTATTTGAGGCAAATCCTACGGAATCAAAAATTTTGTCAAATAAAAGATACATGTATTCTCTCCAGAAAAATATTCAAGTGCTGTATCATTCAAGGTCCAGATATCATTACTGTACGATGCTAGGATAGCACATCTTTTCATATATCCTGATTCCTGTAGCGACTCTAACTCTGGATAAGCAATACTGATAACAGACTTCAAACTGGATGTTTATGTGCAGTAAAGCTTTCCAAAGTGAGTTCTACTTGAATGGCATAAGATCCTAGAACTAAAAAATCTGGATTCCAGCCTTGATCAGTCCACAGCAGATACTCTGAAAATTATTGTAATCCATCTATTACAATTTCTCAGAACATCCATGTTTTCTGTAAGATATGTATCTTGAAAATATTGAAATAACTGTACATTTGTCAAAGAAGCACTCAAAATGTCCGGCTTATTTTTATTAGGGACAATTGGAAAAGTTTGTCTACTATCGCCATCAATGACAACAGCTTTACCACCAAGTGCGATGTGTTCATAGCATCTATCAACTCTACCCATAATACTGTATCTTGCAATAGTCTATTAGCTGGTTCAAAAGCAAAACTATGACTCATGTGTGGTTTACCCCAGATTATAAGAGATAACCTACATAATATTTCAGCCTATGGGCTTTGAACACAAATGCTGTATACTGTATTCTTTTATAGATCTAAAGGTGAACGGAATCAACTACATCCAGTACGACTACCTCTAAGAAGTAGTGCAGCAATTCCAGAAAAAGCAACAGTGATAAAAATTTCGCTTTATGTTATTAACAATGTATAAATGACCATTCCAAAAATTCAGTTGCAAATTATGATAGTAACAGATAATCTTACATTTTACTTGAAAATAATATCAGATTGATTAATTGTTAAATAGTTTTGAATAAGCTTTTATTTTACACTGTGAAATAAGGTGACGAAACAGAAAGAGGAACTTGAAAAAAAAGGCCGTACTTGCAAAAAAGGAAGGTAATTTCATTAATAATTTTTGGGAGTCTACTATTATATTATAGATAGATAGATAGATAGATAGATAGATAAATAGATCTGTTCTTAATCCCTCTATCTCTCTCTCTCTCTTTCCATCAAATTATTGAAGAGGAAAGGATCTAGAACTTGGACATTGAGCTAAATAATAATAATAATAAAAAACAACAATGAAGAACAAATCGGAATGAAGCCGTGAAAATAGAATTCTGATACTTTGCATGAAAAATACCTAAAATTAACCATTGGGAAATAAAAAGATGACCCGATTCTCATGATGCAAATAATGTTTCAGGGGGTGATTTTAATCAAATCATTCGAGATTAAATTTGACATTCTAAATGGTCATACTATAATGTGGTTAATTTTTTCTTTCAATCCATCGATTAAATAGGTAAGAATAATATGATAATTCTGTACGTAAAAGTGAGTTAAGATAAGTATATAACCTTCGTTTCGTTTTAAAACAAATTAAAGAATGATATTATTTAGTGTTCGATTACGTAACAATTAGATCATCAATTTCTTACTTGGAATGATATTGAATTATACCTATAATGAGTGGTACCCCCTTTTCTTATTGACAAGTCAAATGATAACCATGCAATTGTAATGCTGAGTAAATACGTGTTATAATTTTTAATATTTAATAAAAAAAAAATTCTAGACCAAAAAAAAAGTTACATATTCACGTATTGTGATAAACACAATTGATGATGATGACGGCATGAAAATCCATCGCTTTAAAAAGAACAATTACCGTATATTTTAACCTCTTTTCTCTCTTTCTTTTTTTTTTTCCACACACCTTTTTTTACGTAATTTTTTTTTTTTTAGAAAAAATGTCTAAAGAATTGTAGGTATATTATAATAATAATTGAATTGATTCTCTTTACACCCGTTAAATTTTAATACTAATAAAAAATATCTTCAACATCATTTCCGTCGTCTTCACCACCACCAATAATAATAATAATAAAACAATAAAAAAAAACCCACCAAAAAATAAAATATATCACACTCTTTCAGAGGTATATAAAGATAACAAAAGTTTCTATTAAATTCTTGAGAACTAATTAATTGTATGATACTTAAAGAATACATAATATTTATTTACTAATTGAAAAACATTTACGGCATTATATTTTAGTGTTCAAGATAAATTATACGCAATGAAATTAATAGGAAACATACGTATAGGATCGACAAGAAAAATCACTACTTATTACGTACTATTGTAAATAACTTATTATCATCATTATCATCATACGTATTATTATTACCTATCATCACCCTCGGCATCATTATTTTCATTATATTATTATTATTATTCTCGTAATATTCTTAATAATTAATTTAAACATACCAACAGTTCTCTTTTTGATATAAAAAACAATTTCTTTTATTAATTTTGCATACGTACTTCTTTTTCATTAGTTATTATCTTATTATAATAATAAAATATGTCATAATAGTGTATAATAAAATATATCAAATACATATTTATAAAAAAAGATACTTATGGCCAAAGAAAAATTCGACTACTGGCGCAGCATAAATAGGGGGTATTTTAGTATCACAATGATATACTGCGTCCGTAATCGGACTTTTGGTGTGGCTGCATATATAATTTAGCTTCTCTTTTACTTTAAAGTTTGTTATTTTATAAATTAACTTCATTGGAATTAACTTGTTAATTTACACGAAAAAAAAAACACTAGCATTTAACAAGAACCATCCTCAAAAATATATTATAAAAAATGGAATCAACCAAAGTACGTGCAGGAACAAGAAAATATGAAGAGTTACAAGACGCATGGGATATGATAGCATTTGATCCAGAAGACCCAACAGGATATCTTACTGCTGGTTATTGCTATAAAGACCAAGGTAAACAAGAAAAATCAATCCATGATTTTAACATGGGCTTAAAACAAGTTTCAGTAACCCACTATAATTATAATGCATTACGTCAAGGAAAACAAGAAGCAAAATCACGTAAAACCAAACGTGTTGATATTTTGAGTCAACTTCCACTCGAAATTACACATCAAGAATCAATCACATCTTATTCACGTATATGTTCATCTTGGCGTAATATTATTCTTAATCATTCTAAATACAGGGAACAAATAGCAATTCAATGGCAAGATAGAACAGCAAATGAAGATAGTACTTTCTTACCATACATGCTTTTACCTTCAATTTGTCAAGATGTGAAAGAAATTAAAATTTTTAATGACCTACAAGCAGTTAAGCTTACCAAACTTTTAAAAATTAACAACTTTTCAAAATTTCAGTCATTAAAGGTTATACGTGAATGTACGTAAGTAAAAATATGATGAAAATTTTGTGATGGGCCACAATATACACTTATAATAATAGTTATGAGAGAGAGAGAGAAGTCTAATATATGAATTTATGTATCAAATTAAGAGTGAAAATGATATAATTGACCAGCTGTTATTTCTATATGTATAATACAAAGATGGTAAAAGAAATCATTCAACTACAATTTCATATTATCAATTCTCGTCTGTGTTGACTGTCATTTCCAAAACATTGACGACCTTGAAGCTAGCGACGATAACCATAGCTTTTAATCCTCCAAAAGTATCTGATATCCTTAATATTGCCCGTAACCTCACGACGCTACGATATATTGTTCGATCTCATGACCCAGTATTTATACCAGTTACAATAACAGCACAAAAGAGCTTGTATTAATCTCAGACGGAGAAGTAGACAAGATGAATAGCACCGAATTACAAAAACTCTTGGAGAATTCGCCATATCTTTCACGTTTAGCCATCGGAAACTGTGATGATAGTATTTATACAGCAATCTAAAAACATGGCGAGAACATCAATGTACTTTACATAGATCATGATAGATTGCACAGTATTCTCTTAACGAAGGACATCTCGGATAATCTCGACAACATTTTATTGGATAGTAATTCACCTGCTTTAACACGTTGTAGTGTCATTAACATCATTTCGCCATGCTCGTTGTTAACATTCATTAAAAATCATCATCGTACATTATCTTTTTTATCGATTTATCTTCAACATTATGCAAGTCATAATGAGAACGACTGGAAAAAATGGAGAGGTGTTTTATCTATATTTCCATTGACAAACTTGACTCATCTGGAGTTGAAGAGTTTTGAAGAACATGGTCCGTTGGTTTGTAAATATATAATACCTGCCATAATAACAACAATGAGCAGCATCATCATCAACAACAGCAACAGCCAACAAATCCCCAATTTACAATGCTTGGAGATATTTACTAAAAGCATGATTCCGAACAATGTATTAGATGCTATCACTGTAATGCCCAAATTTACGGAACTTAATTTGGTGGACTGTAGTTTTGATTCAAATAAAATGCACGAGATTTTAAATATTTTTGAAAAGAGAAGTGACAACAATGTCATCCTCGCAGCAAGAACGATAAAGACTATATCACCATCATCATCATTGTTAAGGAAGTTACACCTGAATTACATTGAAAGTAGAATGAATGATGTTGTTGTTTTAACGGCATCTAAAATCAAGAGCTTGGCTCATCTTAGTATTCATTACGAAGAGTTCAATGATACCGTTATCAAAACGTTCGTACAGAACGTTTCCAAGCTACCGTTACTCGAGGACTTAGGTGTTGGTCCGATTGTTATGACAATGGATGATTTGAAAACACTCGCTACTATTGCGACTTTACGTATTTTTTGGATCTATTCTCTTGGTAAGGGCTATACCGACATGGATATCGCTGAGCTTAGAAGATCTTCATTTGATGATCATGTAGTGGAGGTGGATGTCAGATAATAATAGAACTGATGATGATGAGAAGCCAAGGTGGCATTTTATTTTATCATACAGACAGTAAAGAGAGAGAGAATGGGGAAGGGGGGGGAGTTAATATTGAATAATATCTTTATAACCAAAAAAAATAGTAGTGGCTTTCATCATCCAAATCAAATTATTTATGAACAGAATAAAAAACCATATTTCTGGAAATAGGGATAATACTTTCATATATAATATAGAATATATCAAATACTATGTATTACCCTTTTTTCATCGTTGACACTGATTTTGTTGTTATATTATGAAAATTTTCAAGAATTATAATTCAAATGCTCTAAAAGCTAAATGAATAACTTTATTGTTTTCAAGCATATATCTAAAGAAATCCTTCTATTTTTTAATAAATTAAAATATTCTACGAATCCACTTCCCCACCCCTTTTTTAAGCATACATAAAAAAAACAGTACTTTACTGAGATACCCTTGTATTTTCTTGTAAATCATATCTTCTCTTTGCGCAGCTTCATACTCGTTCATGTGAAACACGTAAAGATACTAGTTTTAAGGGGGGGGGCAACATTTGAATTTTATGTATCCAAATTTATAATTTTATATTATCTAAATCCATGAGTATCATAAAAACAATCATATTTAAAAATAAATTCACTATTTTAACACGCATCACATATCCACCAAAAATTATTTGAAGGTGGATACCCAATTGTTATAAGCAAGAAACTTTTTAACTTGAAGGGGAGGGGGGAGAAATCTGTAATTTGGTTGCCCAGGACAACAAACAATTTTTTTTTCTTTTTTTTGGGATTCCGCCATAAAAAATTTTCTTTCTTTGTGTTATTCAAAGTCGCCTTTCTTTTTGAAAATTTCTCTCCTTCTCTCTCCCTCTTTTTATTTTCCAGACTCGAGACTTTCAGCATGAGCACTTTCGAAAAGGTACCTTTCAACATTTCCTCTTTTTTTTTTTCCTTCCCTTTTTCTTTTCAATGAATGCCAATGTTAGAGAAGGAAGAATGTATATTTCGCACATTGTGATAAATGGATCGAATTTGAATTTTTTTGAGCGGAAAAAAAAAAAGCCATTGAACGATTTGAATCGTCCATATATGTATAATCACCAGCCACCAAAAAAAAAAATATAATGGATATTATATATATACATACACATCACAACGCGATCGTTTTTTTTTCTCTACACATATTTATTATATATACGCTAGCTTTTTTTCTTTGAAAGCAAAAAAAAAAGGAAAAACATGTCAAAAATACTCATTTAATTTATTTTATTTTATTTTTTCTTTGATTTAGGTGGTTGTCATTGACGGTAAGGGTCATCTTCTTGGTCGTCTTTCTTCTATTGTCGCCAAGCAAGCCTTGAGCGGTCAAAAGGTTGTTGTTGTTCGTTGTGAAGAAATCAACGTCTCTGGCGAATTCTTCCGTAACAAGCGTAAGTTTTTTTTTTATATATGTATAACTGGAAAGAAGGAGAGAGGAACGTAGGAAGGAAAGAAAGGCTTTTTTTTCTTTTGATTTAAAGAAAAGATGAAAGAGAAATATAATGTGTGTTGAATAAATAATAATATTTTTGATCTAATTTATAAATTAATATATAAATTATATAGTTAAGTACCATGCCTACCTCCACAAGCAAAACCGTGTCAACCCTCGTCGTGGTGGTCCTTTCCATTTCCGCGCTCCTTCCCGTATCTTCTACAAGGCTCTTCGCGGTATGATTCCCCACAAGACTGCTCGTGGTGCTGCTGCCCTTGAACGTGTTAAGTTGTTCGAAGGTGTTCCCCCACCTTACGATAAGGTTAAGCGCGTTGTCATCCCCGATGCTCTCCGCGTTCAACGCTTGAAGCCTGGTCGCAAGTATACTTCCCTTGCCCGTATCTCCAAGGAATATGGCTGGAAGTACCAAGATGTTGTTGCCAAGTTGGAAGAAAAGCGTAAGGCCAAGTCTGCTGCTTACTATCAACGTAAGTCTGCCCTTGCTGCTGTCGAAAAGAAGGCTATTGCTTCCAAGGCTGACTCTATCAAGGATATCAACTCTCAATTGCTTGCCCTTGGTCATTAAAAAAAAGTTTTATGGTTTTTTTTTTAAAATAATATAAAAAAATATTACAACAAAACAACACAAAAAAAAAAAAAGAAAGAAAGAAAACGAAAAAGAAAATGATTTATGCATTTTGTTTGATAATTATTATGGTTACGAGTTGTCTTTGGAAATTAATAGTTATTATAATTTATTGTTTTGGTTTTTTAAATAAGGGAGATAAGAGAAAGTATGAGTAGGGGGAATTGGAAATTATGCTTTATATATATATATATATATATGTATAAAAAAGCGAATATAAAGAGAATAATAATGAACTGAAGGTTGAAAAAAAAACTGTGAGAAAAGGGTATAATAAAAAGGTAGAGAGAGCATTTAAATATATGCTGAAATTGGGATGCCGTTTGCTAATTTTTTTTTTCAATCATTACTATCTACTATATGAATATCTGAAGCGAGCAAATCAACTGTCCATTCATTACGAATAATAGCATTATGAAAATCATCACTATCCTTTTCTTCTTTAGGTGAAGGTAATGGAGGAGGTGGGGTTAGTGGTGATGTTAGAAATGGTGTTGACTTTGAAGGATGTACTCGAGTTACCCGTGAAATGCTGCAATATCCCGTTTCAATGGGCCGTGTCAACTGATTTCGGAACCCATCCAACAATGCATTGACTCCCACAGCGTGAGTAATAAATAAAACAACCATGTTAGAAATACCACTGTTACTATTACTATTATCATTCTTATTATTTTTTGAAAAAGGTTGTGTTGTTGTTGTTGTTGCCGCCGTTGCCATACAATGTAATCTCGTTTCATCAAACCGCTGTAACATATCTCCATAATGTTCTGGGAAGTCAAATTCAGTTCTTAAAGCTTGATATCCATAATCTACCCATGGTAACAACGTAATCTTTGTTGCTGTGTTACCACTCTTATTAATATTATTATTATTTTTTGCAATAGAAGAAAAAGCTTCCGCTTGCTTCCTTGCTAATGTTTCTTGCTGTCGTGCTAATAATCGTGAAGCAGGTGCTAAATCATTCTCAAAAAATCGTTCACACATCCATTCTCCTAATCCCAATTCAAGTCGTAAAATGGTATTTGGTAAATGACGTGCAATACCAAGTGAAGTATCAATACATCGTTGAAATGGTGAAGTATAAATTAAAACGTTAGTGGTTGCCATGTCGACACCTTTTTCTTCCAATAGTTCCACAAGACGTTTTCCAGTTTTTTCAGCTTGTTCATGTCCCTAAAATATAAAAATTAAACAGAATAATATTATGAGAGATTTTTTTTCCTTCTTTTTTGAAAACAATAACAAAGTGCAAAAAGAAAAACAAAACACATACAGCAGGAGATAATGGTGGATCCCATAAACCATGTGAAGGATCTGGTTGCCACATCTTTACGGCATGATCTAATAATATTATTAATTAATTAGATCACATAAAAATAAACGTCATGATTCTTTTTCATCATCATTATTATAAATCCGTAGAAGGCTTCATACTCTATTTTTTTTTCATTTCTCTTCTCCCCCCCCCCCTTTTTTTTGAGCACACAGACATCATCTCCACATCCGCTCGTAAGATACTTCTTTTTTAATTGGATCAAAAAATAAGAAAAAAAATACATACCAAGTCGTTCACCATGACGTATTATAAATACATTTTCAATTGCTGGAACTACCATAGATATAAATAACCCACGTTATTTTTTATTTTTTTTACTTGTTGTTGTATTTATCCTGTCGTGATAAAAAAAAAAGAATAGGGGGAGAGAAAGAAAATAATTAGGGATGATGGGTGGGAAGAGTTGAATAAAATAAGAGGGAGAGAAAAAGAGAGAGAGAGAGAAAGAGAGACGCCACATTACAAAGCTATTTCTTTCTCAGGTGACTGATGTGACATGTGAATTTTATTTTCATTCATAAAAATTCTTTTAAGACAAGGGAACTTTTTTTTTATTAGTCTAAGTATGTAAAACATTAAACATAAAAAAATAATAATAATAATAATAATAATAATTTTTAATTATATTATTATTATTTGTTTTAATTTAAATCAATTTTTTGTTCTATGTATAACAATATAAATATCTTCTGTCTAATTTTTTATTTTTTATTTTGATATAGTGTGTGATTCATATTCTAATAACTTTCCAAAAATGTTACACCATATCAAAAAAAAAAAAAAAAAAAAAAAAAAAAGTGCTACGGTTAAAGAGCATGTGTGAAATTTAGTATTGTCTGTTGCATTAATAATTTTTCTACGTCATTTTTTTTAATAGGTTAAAAAAAAAACAAATAGAATGGTTGATCTTGAAATTATGAAAAGAAGAAAAAAAAAAACAATAATAATTTTTTTTTGTGTGTGTGTGTGTGTTTTATTATTATTATGATTTGTATTATTATTTGAAAAAAAAAAATAAAAAAAGAGGAGAGAAAAAATGCACAGCAAAAGGAAGAAATAGAAAAGGGTTAATTGATGACAAGGATAAAAAAAAAATAATAAAATAAAAATGAAAGGGGGAGAGGGGCGGGAAGAAGGAAAAGTGTGTGTGAGAGAGAGAGAGAGAGAGAAGAAGAAAGAAGAAGATAATAATGATGTTGATGAATGAGAATAAAAATAAAAATAAAAAAAAAAATAAACCAAAAATAGGGGTGGGGGGAAAGTGAGAAAAAAAAAACAGAAGCAAAGAGAAAGGGGAGGATAATTGATGAGTAAAGTAGGGTTATTCATGATATAATGGGGTTTGACAGACAAAACGATATACATACAGAAATGGGATAGGGGTTCCTTTTTGTAATAATAATAATAATAATAAAAAAGTAAACCCTCAAATGAGAAAGAAAAATAAAAAGTTTAAAAGACATATACATAAAATAGAAAAAAAAACGTTACCAAGTGACAATGATAAACTTACAAAAAAAAAAAGATAGAACGAAGTAGAAAAAAAAGCATATAAACAAAATAAAAATAAAGAGAAAGAGAAAGGCCAATAACATATATATATATATGAGGTGGTTGTGTAAAAAGTGAGTGATAATGAATATATAAGAAGAAAGGGGAAAATGATGATGATGAGATGATGCTTGTGTGAAAAAAAAAAAAAAAAAAAGGGACAGATGATCCACAAAGTCCCTTTTTTTTTTTTTTTTCTGTTATGAGCAGCGAACGGCATTAATTCCGTAAGCTTATTGAATTGTGGTTTGTTTGAGTGAAGAATAAAAAAGAAAGAAAAATGAATGTGTTTGTGCGGTGTAATTAAAAAAGAAAAGGTGTGTTGTTATGTAAAATGGTTAATTGATGAAATTGATTTTTTGGTTGTGTTGTTAGAAAAAAAAAAGAAGATGAAGATTCATTTTCTTTTTTTAGACTGCCAATGCAAGCATACTGGGAACTAAATCATCACCATTTGTTGCAGCTACTTCTTCAAATTTAGTTGACATGGTCGCCTCGTCCGGCGTGGCGGCGCGTGAGGGTATCTTGGATTTACTTCCGGTACGTGAAGAAGGAGGTGTTGTTAATCTCGGTTGTTGTTGCCATGACGATGTGGTCGTTAAAGACGATCTGGATCGGTCGAAACGCGGCGTTGCTGGTGGTGAGGGTGGCAAAACAACCTTAGCTTGTACTTGTTGCTCCTGTTGCTGTTGTTGCTGTTGTTGTTGTTGTAGTAGTTGTTGTTGCTTTTGTTTGTTATTGAATCGAATCTGAAGACCCAAAGATTCTCGTTCTAAATCTTGTTGTATTTCCAATCGTTCCACTTCTGTTGTACGAGTAAAATGTTTACAACGCTTGATACGTTCCTTCAATTCATCAAGACCAATACGGCGTAACGGATCAATGCAAAAGATTCGCTTTAAAATTTGGTTGAGTTCACGAGAGATGGGTAAAATTTTCAATAAAAAATTGGGATCAGCAAGGTAAGCACAAAAAGTATCATCGTTCAACGATGCTTGACGCCATGGATTTCGACCTGCAGCCATATTGATAAGGATTACACCCAAAGACCATACATCATTAGGTGCTGTGGCATAACCTACTCGGCTCTTGGGTTTTTTATTATTACGATTCAAATCGCCTTGACATTCTAAATAATAATTTGATGTTAAAAAAAAAAAAAAAGAAATAGGAGTTTAATTAGAGAAAAAGGAAAATGAATTAGGGGTTGATTTGATTATTTAGTCTACTTCGTCTGGGTAAAAAAAAAAAAAATGAATGGATGTCATGATGATATAATTGAAATACATACCAGGTGAGAAATAAAAAGTACTTCCACAACCATAATCATTTGTAATGGGTTCTGTTGTCGCCAAACCAAAATCTGCTAATTTCACGGTATGACCATTATCAAAGACCAAAACGTTTTCAGGCTTTAAATCTCGATGATAGACACCATTGTTATGACAGTAACTGACTGCATCAAGTAATTGCAAGAACACGTGTCGAATAAGTTGATGGTTACCAAAATAAAGCTCTCGTTCAGTAATAGCCGAAAATAAGTCACCCTCTGGACCATATTCAAGCACCACATGAGTCCATTCGGGTTCCCGAATGACACGTTCGAGTCGAACAATATGTGGGTGTCCAGACAATCTAGAATGTAAACCAATTTCGGTACGTTGAAAAGTTCGTTGTCGATCATCGAGTCTGGATTGTCGAAGGGATTTGATGGCATATAATTTAGGTCGTCCTTTATCTAATTGTTTGGCCAAATAGACTTGACCGTAAGCACCTTCACCTAAGACATTGACGATTTCGAGATTGTTGATATGAGTACCGAGACGGAAAGTTGGATGTTGACGGATCATTGTTTATTTTTATTTATTTTTTTTGTTTAGAATTCTTTAATTTCTTTGTGTTTATTTGATTCAATGGTGTTCAAATGTTTGGATGTATAAAGTTTGTGGGATTCTTTGTTTTTCCTTTTTTTTTTTTGGATTCTTTGTTTAATGTAAAAATTAAAATTGAAAAGTGAAAAAAAAAATAGAAAGAGGAGAGAACTGGGTATATATATTAATATATATATATTGGCTGTTAAAATGTGCAAGAAAAAAAAAGTGAGGATGAATGAAACAAAAAAAAATATGTATATAGTTAAAAAAAAAAAAGAGAAATGATTTACAGATAAAACATAAAAGTAATAAAGAAAAGAAGAAGGAAAAAAAGACGTAAGTGAAAAAAAAAATCGGTACAATTTATAATCGGTTCAATATAAGGGTCAATCAACCGAGGTTAGTTAGATAGTTTTATTTGAAGGGCGTGGTAAAAATTGAAGGGGGTTTGCCGATTCTAATAATCTTCTCTCTCTCTCTCTTTTTTTTTAGGGGGGGGGGGGAGAGATAATAGTGAATTTATTACCAAAAAATACCAGATTTGGTTACGAATGCGTGCTTCGAGTTTATATGTGTGTGAAGCATTGTTCAGCTATTTGACGCCAATAATTTATATACAATCATCACCCTCTTCTCCCCCACCCCCCAAACTTCTTTTCTTTTTTTTTTTCACTGACTAGTACTTGTCTCTCTTTCTCAGTCATCCCACCCTTTCTCTCTCTCTCTCACACTTTCATAGGTTCCTAGTATCCATCCCCCGCTATATCAATTCCCCCCTTTCTTTTCCTTTTTCTCCCTCCATTTTCTTATTTAAATCAAACCCCCCAAATATATATATATATATATTATCAACTTCCCCTTTGCACGCACTCAATATCACACCCACTCCCAAAAAAAAAAAAAAAAAAAAGGTAACTCCTGATGCCCATAATTGACATACACATAATAAAAAAAAATTGCTTAAACAGTGATATTCACTTACTCCTGCGCTTTGATGTCCATAACTTAACTCTGTTTTCTTTAGTATGCATTATGTCAAAATACATAAAACATGATATTTGACCGCGGAACAGTCTTTTTAAAAGAATACATTGAATTTTTATTATTATGTCAAATTTAAATAATAATAAATTATGTTGTTGTATATAAAGAAAGAAAGTTGGATACATTTAGATGATGTGCTTATAAGAGTACAAAGAAAATAATTAAATGATTTACGATAATCATAGACTGAAGGATGTTCATCATCCAAACAACATCTTATTTAAGAGTAAAAGCACACAAACAGACACGTACGTACATTGTAATATTAATTTTATGACACGAGGAATTATTTGTAAATAATGATCGATGAACGACGTATATTATCAACCTCGTTTTTTTTTTTATGCGTATCTTTCTACACATACAAATTATTGGCTGAGCATTTAACGCATGATTGCTGATCTACGTTTTCAAAATGATATTGTTGAATTGACCAATATTATGCATTCATCATCATCACCATTATTCATCACACTTTCTCTGCTTTTTTTTTTCACTTCACATTTTGGTTTAATATTAATAATGGTTAAAAATGTAATTATTATACTGATAATAATTTTTTTTTTTTTTACTAAAAGTAACCTTCTTCGTATTGATAATAATAAAAAAAAAAGAATGAGATAGAACAATGATTATTTTAGAGGAGTGGGATATTTTCCACTCATGTACGTACATAGTAACCCTATCAAATATTTTTTGTCGTTGTCTTTATACGTAGTCATAGTAACATACATAGCAGATAGTTTAAGGAGTTTATGCTCTTTTTTTTTTTTTATGCAGTAGGCTATTTTTATTTTTACTTTTTATTTTTTATTTTATTCGACAGATGGTCTGTGTTATTTTTTTTCTTTTAAAATCGATACTCTCTATTACAACAAAAAAATAAAATAAAAAATATTATATTCCCACAATCAACATGGAAAGTAGTTGTGATAGACATAACTAAATACATTTTTTTTTTTTTTTAGATTTTGGGGAAATAGTATTGATATGCAATGATGAACATATTATAATGCACTAAATATTATCATTGAAAACAAAAAATATTCGTTATGTATATGTGTGTAATACATAACAATAACACAACAATGTGCTGCTGATCGTCCCTTTTTTTTTAAGTTGTGTTACCCATACATAACACATTTTAATCGTTGTAACCAAAACACAAAGGAAGATCTTGTTAATACGTAATAACTTTTTGGGCGCAAATTCTTTTGTTTGCAGAATCAACATAACTGTTGTGTTACAATAGGTACAAGCAAACATGACTTTTTGTAAGTATGTAAAAAAAAAGCCACACCCAACACAGACGTTATACTTAATATATATATAATATCAACATCCACTAGCAGCACTTTTTTCACTCTATAGTTAATGTATCACTTTTTTTTTTTTTTAATATGTGACGATCCTTTCCCCCCTCCCCTTTCTTCTCACTTTCTCTAAAAAAAGAAATAAGATAGTTAGTAAAGTTATCAATAGGGACAGTAGATTTATACACCTAAATTATGTACTTTTTTTCGCAAGAACAAAAAAAAAATACAGTTTACACCATAATAATAGAATTCGGCATCTTGCCCTAAAAACTACCTAGCACGCGCTTTATTTCCAAATTTGTACCACGTGCCGATCTACTGATAGTTGCCTTTTTTATTAGCTTTTACGGTCTATTTACTGATAATAATTATTCTATTTATTCTTCTTACTTTACTATTATGTTATAGTAAAGTTGTTTGTTAACTCATATGTTCTGTATTTCAATTCATTACGTTTCTAATTGGCACGATTTATTTATTTTTCACTTTGAGAATTTATGCAAAACAAAGTACGTATAATTCTTCTTTAAGTTCTTTTTCTTCATTGACAATCTCTCTCTTTTTTTTTTTTTTTTCTAGTATATACTATAATTTTATATAGTCAACATATTCGATGCGTATATTATTTCAAAACGTGGTTTGATAAGATCAGAAACTTTGTATTATATGTAAAATTATTATTGAGAAAACAACGGAAGGAGTTATTCTTTTTAAAAAAAAAAAAAAGACAGGGTTTCTATTTTATGATCTCCTATAGCTCTACGTACAGATGACTTTTTATTTATTTATTTTTTATTCATGCACCCTGTATAAATATTTCTAACGTTTTCTATTTTACCCTTTTTTTTTTGTTCCCACAACTCCCTCAACATCTATCATCGAGAAGTCTGCTTTTTTTTTAAAAAAAAAAGAGAGAGAAAAACCGATGATTATTAGTTGGTCCCTGAATTTGATGTTTTTGATATTTTTCTCCTTATGGATTACATTTGCATGACAGATAGATTAATGCATTCATAAAATAAAGAAGAAGAAGAAGAAGAAGAAAAAGAAAAAGAAAAAGCGCGCAATATCTAAAAGAAGTAAAATACATTAAATTTTTGACGCCAAAACGTCTCATAATTATTACAGATTCATCATGTTTATATTATATGCACTACTGTTTTATTTTTATTTTTGTGGCATGTACATACGTAATAATTATTTGTGTATGCAGTTGATTGTTTTTTTTAAAATACTATGAATTATAAGTATTCTTATTATTTTGACTTGTTAATTGAGCTCCTATATAATACGTAATAAAGGTATTGTGAGTTTTTTTTTTTCAATTAAAAAAGTTAATAGAATAATAAAGAAGGATAATGATTATTATGCCCCATATAATACATATAAAAAACACCATACATAAATTTATAAATATATAAATATATATATTATGTACTATTGATGCAGAATGATTATTAGAATAAAGGCATTTGTTAAAACAAGAATAGGCTTGCATGTAATCATTATTTTTCAAATTAGGAATGAGCCACTCTCCTCATTAAGTAAAATCAAAATAAGGAGATGGAAAAAAAAATGCGGGGGGGGGAAAGGTAATGCGATAAGATGAGGCGTTCATCTTTTGTTTTAGGTAGTACAGCAGAAAAAAAGTAACTGTACGTACGTACATAATTGTTTTGATTTCCTCCCTCTTTTTAACCAGGATAATGAGGTTACGTACGTATAAAATTTTACTCACGATGAATTATTTACTTATAAGCTCTCTCCCAAAAAATATCGATCTACGTACAATTTATTTTTTAACCCTGTAAATCATCCTTTTAATTTATACATTTATATAATAATGCTGCTGCTGCTGCTGCTGTTGCTGTTCACTCTTTTTTTATACATTACAATAAAGTTTTTTTTTCTTCTCTCTCTTTCTCTCTACGTAACCTCCTTGCTTATTCTTTTAGTAACTTTTTATTTATTAACTCACCCCCTCCCCTTCTCTCTCTCTATATTTTATTTTCCAAAAGAGGATCAATTATAAATAATTTATATGTATATGTGTGCATGATCACCTGTTAACAGGAATTAACTACATACTATTAAAAGAAATAAAATACACGTATTTTTCTATATCTAAATAAAAATAAAAATACGTAAAAACGACTTATATATATATGTAACTTTGATTTTTTTTTTTTTATGAATGCATTACCTACTATCTACTATTCTTTTCAAGTTAATTGAGAAGCAAGCTGACAATATTTAACACAATAATAGAAATTTATAATCAATCATATTAAAGGCAAGTACTAAAATAACAATTTAAAAATCAATGCCCATATATTACTCATTTGTCAAAATATAAGTAGTACGTACTACTTTTTAATTGAATTGTCTCTTTATACACGTAAGAAACATGTGTATATAAATTATGCATGTAGTACATCATGTTCTGTTTGACGTGGACAGTATAAAGATTCTTTTTTTTTTTTTTTATGCATAAAGAAAAAAAAAAAAAGCAGTAGTTATGTGCACGGAGCTTTAAATTCATTATCCATGTTCAACTAAACTATCTTTCTTTTACACTTGATTCCCTTTACCCCCTCTGGGAAGAAAATCCTATTATGATTTTTTTTTTGAATTAATTTATTACATTTCTCTCCTCATGTTATGTTGTCTGTGAGCTTTTTTTTTTTTTGGGGGGGGGGGGGTTGGGGGGTTGGGAAGGAAAGGTAACTTTTTTTTTTTTTTTTTTGGGTTTCATGCGCTTGGGCGTCCAGTAACGTTATAACAGGAGCACAGGTGACAGTTAAAATAATAGCCATACGATCGATCTAACAAGAAGGAGCTTTACATCCTGCTGTGAAAGTAATATAGAAGAGGAGAAAATAATAAATTCATTTTTTTTTTGGTTCTTTTTGGTTGCCATGGTGGACTCAATAATACCTTAGATAGGTATGAAAAAAAAACGAGAGTCGTGATTAACACTCATAGTAAGCTGCAGTCTGATAAGTAGTTATTATATATAATAATACATACATACGTAGTGTCATTGTTCTTAATTAAATTACTTTGATGTTAGACACTAAATATTAAAAGGTAGCCTGATATAATATAATTAGTTAATTAGACAAAGAGATAAAAGTAGTAGATCACATGTTACTTTATTATTATTATAATAATATATACAATTAGAAAGAGAACAAATGTTAAAAAACTATATTCCTTTTTTCATTTGACCATGTTTGACATATTATTTAACTTAGCACAAGGAGTAGTTATAAGAAAAATAAAGGAGAATATTCTTCTGCTGTTGATGTTGGGTTTCTAATAAGAGAAGGATACGTAGAATATGAGAAAATTATTTTTAGTAAGATCATAGATCTACTCTCCTATTAAAAAAAAGCTACATATCTTTTATTCTTTTTTTCCCATCACTCAGGAAAAAATGCCCCTCCCTAAAAAATATTGCACAAACAAAAGACCCTTACTAAATTTAATTTTAAAGAATGATCTTTCTTTCTTTTCCTAATTATTTTCTTGAATCGTTAGAAATTACATATCATAAAAACAGTGAAAAAAAAAAAGCAATAATCGTTTAATAATAATAACAAGTACAGTAACTATAATGATTATATATTTAGTACGAATGTTCAGTTATTATATTATTACATAGAACATTAAGTAGTAGTAGTAGTAGTAGTAGTAACTACTTATGATGTAATGTATTATATCATAATTTTTTTATGTAAACAATGATACTATATAAATACGTAAGCGGTTGAAAAATGCATAATAATGACAGTATTACTCGCATCATCGACCCTGATCTTCCTTTCCTCCTTTCTTTTTTTTTTCTCACACAAAAATCTCTGTTGCATAATATTTATCTATCTTTTTTTTTTTTTTTTTATCTCTAAAAAATTGTTTTTCTTTCTTCTTTATCATTATATACAGTAAAAAAATACTAAAGAATGAGAAATTATTATCAACGACGTACGACAGCATGTTCATTATCAGAAACGATTATTTTAATGTTATTTACTTTTACTACTGTTACCGCACGTATTCAATATCAGCATAATCATAATTATAATAAAGAAAGATCAAAAGAAATGACAGCAACAGATGTTTTAAATCATTATCTTAATTTTCCAGGAGAAGACCTATTAACAGAAGTAGTCAATGTTTTAGAACAACCTCAATGGCAATTAACAGATGTATATCAAGGAAACACATTTTTTGATGGATTTGATTTTTTTAATGATACTGATCCAACTCATGGATTCGTTAATTATGTTAATAAAGAAAAGGCTCAACACAATGGTCTTATTAAAATTGATCAATCGTCCATTGTTATGAAAGTGGATAATTCTACTATTCTTGCTGCTCCTGCGTCAAAAAATCAAGAAAGAGGACGTTCTTCTGTACGTATCAGTTCACATAAAGATTACGATTCTGGATTATTTTTATTTGATGTTGAACATATACCTATTGCATGTGGTGCTTGGCCAGCCCTTTGGCTTTTAGGTCCTAATTGGCCCCATGGTGGTGAAATTGATGTAATACACTTGTAGAATATATTAAAAAAAAAAAGATAAGAAAGGGGAGAAGGAAAAGTTGATTGCTTTAAAAGAAACAGTATGTCTTCCTATATATACACGAGAAAAGAACACTTTATTCATTTAAATTTATTATTATTATATATAGGTTATTGAAGGTGTCAATTTACAATCTCAAAATTTGATGGCATTACATACATCAAGTGGTTGTAAACAACGACCAAGTCCTTTGAAACAAAAAGGTAAAACTCTCACTAAAGACTGTGACGTCAAATCTCCTGACCAAGCTCCTAACCAAGGATGTTCAGTTGAAGATCGATCCAAGAAATCTTTTGGTTCTAAATTTAATCAACATGGTGGAGGAATATTTGCTTTACAATGGACACCTGAAACAGGTATCCAACTATGGTTTTTTGATCGCGCGAATATTCCTAAAGATATTATTAACAAACATCCCAATCCAAAATTATGGGGTATACCCTCAGCCAATTTTCCTTTTGATTCTAATTATTGTACTGCTCATTCTTTTTCAAAACTTAAAATTATAATTAATACAACATTTTGTGGTGATTGGGCTGGTAATTCAACAATTTATAAAGAAAAATATAATTGTCCTGGTCAAAATTGTATTGATTTTATAAGAAAGAATCCAAATAAGCTTAATGAAGTCTATTGGCGTATTCGTAGTATTAAAGTATATAATAAACTCACTTAATAATAAAATGACATAGAAATTACACATTAAAAAAAAATTTATATTTATATTTTTTTTTTCATATACATGGCGTCAAACAAATAATGGTGCGTTCATTCTTATTTCGGATAATATAGTCATTTGATCATCCGTCATCATTTTATATTATTTTAATATTATTTTACAAAGAGAATAATAATATGCATATTATGTCAAGATGATGAATATAAATTTCTAAATCTGTTAAAATAATGACAAAAAGAAAAAAGGGTTTTTTTTTGATGATGATATGAATTATGATGCAACTTTATTTTGACAGAATTATCATAAATATATATATATATACTACCCATTACTCGTTTTTTTTTTCTTCTCCTTTTTTTTTTTTCTCTCTCCCCCTTTTTTTTAATATTAAATGAAGATCAATTCAAACACTACTTTAAGCTTTGTACCTAAAGGAAAAATAATAAAACAAATGCAATCACAATTATACGAACAAAAACAACAAATGACAATAATTTCAACTACTACTCCAACTACTAATACTACTGTCTATACTAATAATGACGTAATTATACCAAAAAAAAGAACATTATCATCCAATGAATTTTTTGGTAATAAATATCTTTTTATTGACAATGAACATTATTTTCTTGGTTCGTTTTTTTTTTTTTTTCTTTTTCTTTTTCGTTATAAAAAACATTTTATATTAATAAAAAGTATTAATAATGAATTAAGTTTATTCTATTTATTCAGTGGGTCCAAAAGACAAACCAGAACAACATGATATTATATCATCAAAAATGATGAAAGGTAAATTAATATGACAATGTAAACTATATAATTTTATTTCCTTGAATTAAACAAAAAATGAACTGTTTTTTTTTTAAAAAAAATTCTATATAATAAATAGAAGTACCTTCTTCTTCTTCTACAACAACTACTAATACTACATCCGATTCATCAACACCTTTGATTAATTCAATCGAAAATAATTCATTCATAACATCCTTATCTCATAACGAACAACAACAACAACAACAAAAACAAAAGCAACATAAGAACGAATATCATAATATGAGTACGACTAATATAAATGAACAACGACGTCAAGCATTAATACAACGACGACAATCCATGTCATTCAATCTTTCAGATTTTCAATTATTACGTACACTTGGTACAGGATCATTTGGACGTGTACGACTTTGTCGTTCACTTCACAATAATCATTATTATGCTATTAAAATTATGATGAAAGCTGAATTATATCGATTAAAACAAATGAGTCATACAAATTCTGAACGAAAAATGTTAATGCAAGTAGTACATCCATTTATTGTAAATTTATGGGGAACATTTCAAGATACTTATTATCTTTATATGGTAATGGATTTTATACCTGGTGGTGAATTATTTTCTATTTTAAAAGCAAAAAAGGTAATCTTTTTTTTTTTCTTTTTAATTCATTATATCATCAAATGACGCCATGAAACAAAAAAAAAACAAAAATTAAATTGATTAATTATTATGTACGTAGTACTTGGGACCTCATGTGACACAATTTTATGCAGCAGAAACATTACTTGCGCTTGGATATCTTCATCATTGTAATATCATTTATCGTGACTTAAAACCAGAAAATATTTTATTGGATCAAGAAGGACATGTCAGATTAACTGATTTTGGATTTGCAAAGCATGTAGTCGATCATACATATACATTCTGTGGAACCGTAGATTACTTGGGTAAACTATCCTATAGTAATAACAAAATAAAGCACTGTTATTGAAATTTAATAATTTTATCGTTTTTTTATATTTACGTACGTAGCCCCTGAAGTGATCTCTTTAACGGGCTATAACAAGACAGTAGATTATTGGGCACTTGGTATCCTCATTTTTGAAATGTTAGCAGGGTAATATATAATAATAATAATAAACCATTTATTCCCCTCCCCCGTGTTTTTTTTTAATGAATTAATATGGAGTATTATTATATATTATTATTAAGATATCCACCATTTCATGATGAAGATACATTAAAAAGTTATGACAAGATTTTAAATTGCAATATCAGATTTCCACTCCATTTTGATGAAAAAGTACGTGATTTATTATCTCAACTATTGACACGCAATATAAGCAATCGATTAGGAAATTTGTCTAGTGGATGTCTTGATATCATGAAACATGCGTGGTTTGCAAATATTGACTTTGAATTATTGGCACAACGTAAAATCAAACCACCTTATATACCCAATATTAAGAGAAAAAGAAAAGAAGAAATAAATGATGATGATCAATATGAACATGTTTTATCAAGTTGTTATGATGTTTATGAAGAAGAAGAATTACTATCGTCCAATGAAAATGATGAAGATCCATTTCGAGATTATTTTAAAGATTTTTAGTATTCAAATATATATGTATATATAAAAAACATACAGTAGTTTATCATACCAAAACCAAAAAAAAATTGTTACTAAATCCACCCTTGTATCTTTTGCTTATGCATCATAATAATAATAATAAAATCTATTGTAATTTGTCAATAATCGATAGGAATAATAATTAGTCGAGAACATCCCTATATTACTATATATATATATAAAAAGAAAGAATTAAGCATAAAACAAGGTAACGGTGGCGTTATCTAACAAATACGTAATAATCAACTTGTTTGGCTCTGGTCCTTTTTTCAAGAGTCGCTAAATAGAAAAATTCCCTCACAATAATAATAAATCTCCCTCTCTCTTCCTCCCCCCCTTTTTTTTTCTTTTCTTAAAAAAGTAAAATAAAAATAATCCTAATTATTGATTTTATTAGACAAACAGCATAAACTAATAATTAAACGATGGATTCTCGTCAAGTCAAGACGCCCATGTACATGTTGTACTGTGTCTTGGTTGCATGCATAGGTTCATTTTGTAATGGTTGGACTATTGGTTGTTCAAATTTACCGGGACAAGTGACACATGCTTGTAATAGCGGAGATCAACATATCGCTAATCCTGCATTACCTGATTGTTTACCTATGAGTACATCTTTATGGTAATCTATTTATTCTCTTTTCATTATACGGTAATTTGATCCAAATTAACTTTAAAAAAAATATAAATGTTCAATATAATAGGGGTTTTGCCGTTGCATCATTTTGTGTTGGTGGACTTGTTGGTGGTGTGAGTGGTGGTGCAATACAAACACGATATGGTCGTAAGAACACCATTATATATAATACGGCTGGATGGATCGTTGGCGGTTTACTTATTGGACTTTCTTATAATGTGACCATGTTTATTATTGGTCGTATTCTTTGTGGAATTTCATGTGGTCTTGGATCATTAACAACACCTACTTATGTAGGTGAAACTTCTAGTATTCGATCTCGTGGTGCAATGGGAGCTCTTAATCAGTTAATATATCACCAATATATAAACATACTCAATGATGGATGACGTAGATACTAAACGCTTAAAATTTAATTTAATTTAAATTATTATATTAGATTTCTTATTGTCATTGGTATCTTATTATCATCCGTTGTTGGCCTTCCTACTTCTTATGTTCCCTACTGGCGTATTAATTTTGCCATTGTAGGTATACCAGCAGTTTTACAAGCAGTATTAATGCCAACATGTGTTGAATCTCCTCGATGGTTGTTATCAAATAATCGACTTGAAGAAGCTCGTCATGCGTTACAAAAATTACGAGGTGAAGATGTATCTATTGAAAATGAATTTTACGAAATTTTAGAAGGTCATTTCGGTAGTGTCGGTGCACAAAAGGCTTTACGACAACTAAAATTACCAACATCATTTGGAAATGGGGGTATGATTAACGAAAACGAGAAAGAGCAAATAGATAATAATAATAATAATAATAATAATAGTATTATTCACGAACCACAAACAACGACAGATGAAAAAACAAATGTTAATGAAACACTTGAACAACATAGCGATGATGTTGTTGCTGTTGCTCAAGAAAAAATCACTCACAGTGATGATTCCTCGGATATAAAATCATCAGAGATTGAAACCATTGTAATAGAAGCTCCAGAAGGTGTAGTACCACAAGAACATCAATTGGATGCCGGTTTACATAAGCAAATGAATATTATTAAAATATTTACGGATCCATTGATTCGTCGTATTGCATTTGTTGTATTAACACATCATGCCATTCAACAGCTTTCTGGTATGAACGCCGTCATGTATTATTCAACCACTATTTTTAAATCTGCATTTAATGAAGAAATGTCAAAATATATGGCGATTGCTACTACAGCTGTTAATTTTGTTGTTACTATGGCAGCAGTCCTATTTATGGATCGTATGGGTCGACGGCCTTTGTTAATGATGGCGGAAGCTGGTGCTTGTTTATTTTCCGTTCTTTTGGTGATTGGTTATGCTTATAATGTGCCTGCGCTTTTAGTTGTTTCTGTTTTTATGTATGTGGCCTCATTTGCAATTGGTATTGGTCCGATCCCCTGGGTAAAGTATAATAATAATATTAATAATTTTCTTTTGTTATCATGTAAAAAAAAAGTATGTGTTGATCAAACTAAAATTTATTACAATTCTTTTTTTTTTTAATTAAAAAACAGCTGATTACATCTGAATTGACACCCACTTATGCTAGTTCTTCTGTGGGAGCAGTTGCTACGGGTGTAAATTGGGCCATGAATTTTTTAATTGGTCAAATATTTCCTGTCATATTTGAAGCTATTAGTGGATATTCCTTTGTTATCTTTGCAGCTGTTTGCTTTTTTGCATTTTGGTTTACATTCTTTATGCTTCCAGAATCGAAAAATAGATCAATAGAAAATATTGTTCGTGGGTTTGAACATAAACATCATCAACCTGTAGATAATAGTGAGACAAAAACAATTTCTGTAAAAGATACAGTGGTTGAGAATATTTAAATCTTTGTTTTGAACATGATATAATCCATAAATTTCACGTACATATAATACCACACTCTTTCTATTTACATATTACAGTATATATATATATATATAAACATATTTTCTTTCCTACCTCCCTTCCCTCTTTTCTTTTACTTACTTTTATTCCCTCTTTGTTGTACATAACTGTCTTACAGCCTTGCCCTTTTTTTTTTTTCTTCTGTTGAAACACAGATAATATGTTGTTTTATTGTTGTTATTATTAAGAAAAAAACAATAGAAAAAAAAAAGGATACTAAATGTTCCTTTTTTTCTTCCCTCCATGAATTAACAGGTTTAGTAGTAATCGGAAGTTTTTTTTTTATTATTATTATTATAATTAATACCTGTTGTAAACATTGAACCGTGTTCTTGGTTGTTGTTTATATATAATCAATGCCGTGGACTTATTTTATTGAAAAAAAGAAGACATAACCGCATGACTAGTATATACCCCGTCACGATCATTTCCCATCTATCTACTGTAATAAATAAACATGATTTGATTTACTTCTATAACAAAATCCTGTTCTTTCTCTCTCTCTCTCTTTCTCTCTCTCTTTTATTTTTATTTTTATTTTTTTCATTTTAAGATAGCAATCGATTTATTATTATGGTGAAATTATTAGCATTACCCATCATCACAGCTGCTTGTTGGCTTACTAGCTCTCATGCGTTTCCAACACTTTATGATCATACCTCTTCTTTATCATCCCATATCAACATTAATGACAACAAGAATCTTCTCGCCCCTCTCTATGAAGTATCGGAACCCAACTCTATTTCCGACTCTTATATTATTATACTTAAAGATCATGTGAATTCCATGCAAGCAGATCAACATTTTCAATGGGTCCGTGATACTTTGGTGAAACCTGGAATGAAGGAGGATCAATTTCAACAACAACAATTCCTTGAATCGGGTATACCTCTTGGTATTAAACATACTTATGGTTCACCTAATGCTAAATTCCGTGGATATAGTGGTAAATTTTCATCCAATGTTGTGGAAAATATCCGTCGTTCACCCGATGTTGCTTATGTCGAACGCGATACCATGGTGTATGCATCTGAACTTCAACGTAATGCACCTTGGGGTCTTGCAAGAATCTCTCATCGTGATGTATTAACTTTAAGTACATTTAATAAATATGAATATGATGGAAACGGAGGTGAAGGCATTCAAGTCTTTGTCATTGATACAGGTATCAATGTAGACCATAATGATTTTGAAGGTCGTGCCTCATGGGGTATTACTGTTCCCGAAGGAGATGTTGATGAAGATGGAAATGGTCACGGATCCCATTGTGCGGGAACCATCGCTGGTAAACAACATGGTGTAGCTAAAAAAGCAACGCCTGTTGCAGTTAAGGTATTGAGATCTGATGGATCTGGAAGTATGTCTGGTGTACTAGCTGGTGTTACTTGGGCCACCGAGCGACATCAAAATGCTACCATGGAAGCCAGAGCTTCAGGAGAAACATACAAAGGTGCTGTTGCAAATATGAGTCTTGGTGGTGGTCGTTCAGTTGCATTAGACATGGCTGTCAATGAGGTAAATAATAATAATAATAATACTTTTTGGTTCATTAAATTGAATAACAGTAAGAACATCATCTCATCATTAACTTTTTTTTTTTTTGTTTTTATTATTATTTGGTAGGCTGTTAATGCTGGAATTATCTTTTCTGTAGCTGCAGTAAGTATTATATATTCATATTCAAGAGCAAAAAGAAAAAAAAAAGAGAGAGAGTGAATTATAAGACTTCCTTCTTTGTTAATCAGAAATATAATAATTAGGGAAATGATAATTCAGATGCTTGTAATTATTCACCAGCAGGCGCCGAAAATGCCATCACTGTAGGTGCAACCAACATAGAGGATGAGCGTGCATCATTTTCAAACTTTGGTAAATGTGTCGACGTGTTTGCACCTGGTAAGTTTTATAACAATAACAAACAATTATGCATAAACCTATATATACAGTATTTTTTTTTCACAAGTAAATTTTTATTGTCATGATTGTAACATAGGGTTAATCTGTTTATTTTTTTTTTATGTAATTATTAGGTGAAAATATTCTAAGTGTTTGGACAGGAGCTCCAGATGCAACCAATACAATCAGTGGTACAAGTATGGCAGCACCTCATGTTGCTGGTCTTGCAGCTTATTTTGCTAGTTTAGAAAGTGAAACTCCTGTTGATCCTAAAAAAATCAAGGACAAGATTATTCAGTTAGCCACTGAAGGTAAATTATACAATATTGCCAACGATACCGAAACACCTAACCGTTTAATTTTCAATGATCCACCTAAATCATCCTAAATTTCTCCTTCTCCTCCCTCTTTTTTTTTTAAAAAGAAGTTAAATAAGTTCCCTTTTTTCTTTTTCCGCTTTTTTTTATTTTTTTTATTCCCTTGTTCAAAAGAAAAGAAAGAAGAAAAAAAAATTCTTTTTTATATATCCGATTGTTTTTTTTTTCTTTCTTTCTTATTTTGACTCATAGTTAATTTTTATTTAACTCTTCTGAAAAAATTGTATTCAAATGATAAAAAGCTATAATAAATCAGATAAGCCCAAAAAAAGTTATTTCTGTTATTTATTTTTTTTTAAAAAAATAAAAAATGGAAATCCATTATTCATGTATGAAATTTATAATCTCTCCTGTTCTCTCAAAGTTATAAAAAAGAATCCTTCTTTTTCATAATTGGGATGTGGGGGTGGTTGGTTTACAATAATTATTTTGATTTTTGTGCGGGGAAGAACGGAAAAAATCCTAGTATTTTTGCATTACAACCTCGTTTTTTTTTTGTTTGTCTTTCTTTAATTAATCAGATCTGTTTTTAGTCTGACTTGCTGCGGATTTTTTTTTTCATAAATCTATTTATTTAAGCATATATGTGTGTGTAGTTCTATTATTATTATTATTATTCAACATTTTTATAAAATGAGTAAACGAGTACCCTGTAATGGTAATTATTATATTGAGTTATAATGAAAAATGTCAAGTTTTTCTATAAATCAAATATTTCAATATTAATTTAATTCAAACTTTTTTTTTTTGTATGATATTATTATTATTATTTTGTTTAGAATGCCGAGAACATAAACGAGGCTGTTCAGGGGATACACCATGTCAACGGTAACGTGTAGTAACTTGATCAGATAGAAAGTAAATAATTGGAAAAGAAAAAAATAAAATAAAGTGTAAATAATGACATTGATGGATCCTCTGATCTTATATATTATCATTTTTATTAAAATAGATGTCAACGATTTAATCTTAAATGTGTCTACACGATCAATAAATCACCCAAAGACGAAGAATATATTCGAGAATTAGCAGTACGACAACAATTGGAAACATTACGAGAACAAGTGTCAACCATGGAAAAGGAACTTGATTTTTTACGAATTCCACAATCTAGGATAGCATTGGGGTCACCATTAAGCAAAAGTTCATCATTGTCAGCAGATAATACCAGTACAACAAATCATTCTCTATTTTCGTCACCACCACTTTATACCGAACATGATTCACCATCTACTACTTCGAGTGATCTTTCAGATGATCAACATCATGATAATGGAAGACACCTTATTGCACAAAACAACAAAGGATATGTAGTTACCGTAGATTCAACAATACCATCATCATCATCATCATCATCATCAATAGGAGTTACAAAGAAAAATAATAATACATCTTTAACAGCATCATCAAGTTCAGAACCTGTGGATTGGACAATGACAGTAAGCAACGGTAATCTCGTGATCCAAACAAATATACGAAACCATAATGAACTATTTACCAGTTTACAAAAGATGGTTAGTACATTGGAATTTCAAGACAAAGTACCTGCCATCTTTAGTAATAACAGTTCAGAACCTGATCCAATTGGAAAAGCACTACGATTTTTACTGTGGAAACGTTATGGCAAGTCGCGATACAAAAGTATGGCACGATCGCATCGATTGGTCTTGATGGCCGCCAATAACAGCAAATCAAATATCAACACTATAGATGGATCCATGGTGACATTACAACTCTTAAATGCTTATTTTAATTGTCAACATTTATTATCGATTCAAGTCCATCGATTGACTTTTTTGACTCAATTCGTCTATGAAGAACGCGCCGAATTCTCACCAGCAGCCATGGCATTATGTGCTGTTATTTGTATGCAACCCTGTCGACATGTACAGATGGTTATTCCAAGTGAACAATTAACCGATTATGGACTTTATTATGCGGAACGAGCTCAAGAGATGCTTGATGATCGATTTGATGAAATTAGTTTAGAGATATTTATTACCTATACATTTTTATCTTTATACAAGATGCGCATGTCACAAGTGGAAGAAGGGATTCGATATGCTGATATTGCAGAACGTATATCCCATCTATTGGAAAAAGAACACGAGTTACCAACAAATGATCAAGATGTCGCACAATGGGATACGGAGTATATGGGCAAAGCATCACTTTTTCATCGAGCTATTCAAGCTTTAATTAGGGCAAGAATGTTAGGACATATTATATTACATAATGAAGCAGAAGAACAACATGAAGTGGAGAAGAAAAGAAGACAACTTATGGATTATGCACAATTACATGCCAAAGTGCATGGTGAAAATATTAAGATTCGAGCTGTAGCTGGTGACTCGGATGAAGAAGAAAGGTATATTCGAGCTTACCTTCATATGCAAAATTTACGATTGGAAGCTCACAAGGTGGTCCAAAGTTTTCAATCCAATGATGTTATCAATTTTGTTGGTATGTTTGGACATCAATTGGAAATGGTGATGCGATATTGGTACAAAGAGATATTGCCATCGGATTTTCGATTGTCAGCACCATTATTTGATGCATCATTGACAGAGAAAGAGTATTTCGATCTATTGGATGGTGATTGCCTTGGTAATCCTATTCCATTGATTACAACCATGCGTGTTTATGGCGAATACTTGATTATGGCCAAATCCTATTTACCCTCTGCACCTGCCTCCACTACCTATGGTAGTCGTCAACATATGGATGATAATAAAAAACCGCATCAAATTGAAAAACTGTTGACTCTTCGGAAACAGATTGATTTTGAAGGAACAGATGAAGAATTTATACAAATGATGTTCTCAGCTTTACGAGTCAATCCAAAAGACTTAAGGGGTTCGCTGGCGGACATCTCAGTACGGACAATCATTTGTATTTTACGAATTTTACGATATATACAACAACGAACGTTACCGATTTGTTTACATAATCCACTTTTAGTCAATGATTCATGGGAAATATTAAAACGTGTTGGACGGATATATCTTTTTGAAGATAAGGGACCCACCAATGAAACAATGCGACTGCGGGAACTTTTTGAATCATTTTATGATCTGACACGTCAAACGGCAGCTAAACAACCTTATGATGAAGAACTAGGTGCTAAGGTTAAAATGATGGAAGAGGATTTAAGTGGTGAATTAAGTCTATTTGTACCATATCATGCGAAAGACCCGGATTTCTCTTATTATCTCAACATCTAATATTATATACACACATACACATATATTTTCTCTCTTTCTTTCTTTTATTTTTGAAGAAAAATGAACAACATTGTATATATATATATATATAATTACATCTTTTCGATACACTATTGAATTGTTGTTTACATTTTTATTTTTATTATAAATTGTATAATCTTATTATAGTGGTATTTTTATATATTAAAAAAAAAAAGGTCTTATAAATGGATTTCAATATTTATGTACATAGAAATTATAATTATTACGTAATCATTATATTATATTTATAAATAGTCTTATTTCTTGAAATAATCCTTCAATTCATCCATTTCTTTTTCTTCTTGTTCTTTTTCTTTTTGCTGTTCTCGTGCATCAATTTCCTTGGCCATCCAATGTTTTACATCTAAACGCCATACTTTTTTATACCCAGTCCAACCCGTTTTTGTTGTTGAAACTAATTCATAACCATGTCGTTTACTTAAAATATTTTCTAACTTGGTTTGTAATTGATTTGTCTCAGCATAAAGATATTCAATTTGATGTGAATGAGCCCAAAATGCTACACGTTTTAATAAAGGTGTTGATAATCCATGATCTTGTAAATTTGTCTTGACAGCCAATCGTCGAATACTTGCTTCATTTTCTTTATGTGCTTTAAACAATACTTTTTTTGATCCATTCTTTTTTTTTGTACTTCTTAATACCAAACCACGCAATGTGTCATCCACACTGGCTAAAAATGCGGCTGTTTTTGGCCATTGCGCTTCTCGGATCGCCTGCGATCCAGCCAAATTGGGTTCTTCAGGATCTTGTTCCATCACTGTGATCTTGTGCATATCAATACCAATACATGCCACAGGTTGATTTTGAACCGTTAATAACCAAAAATTGCCTTGATCTGTACGATAATAAGCGCCTGGATCCTTAAGGTCATTGGCTAATGCTTTATGTACTTTATCGGCCACGATATAATGATCGACATACCAATAAAAGAATAATAAACCACCTCCTAAACTAGCCACCACAACAGCAATGCGTATACCCAGCATCAATTCATTAGGGAATCCAAAAGAAGTCAATTGGTTTGGAACAAAAACGAACACGATTGCAAAAAGAGCAAGCCAACTACCGAGAACAAATGGAGATGAAAGTATATATCGAACTCCAGCAGGTACTTGATCAAAAGCTGTTGAGTAAACGAGGTAATGAACATATTTGAGATCTTTTTCACCATAATAAGGTCGTAGTTCTATTTTGGAACCATTAGCATCAGTTACTGGTGGTGGTATATCTTTATCTGTCTGTGATGATGAAGACGATGATGCCATGATTATTAGGGTTGTTTGTTCTTTAGTTAACCGTTACTGTTCTCCGCCAGTAAAAAGTTTAAAAAGAAAAAATGCCAAGATCACACAGTTGTAAATTCCTCCGCTATTTTTTTTTTTTTTTTTTTTGTAACATACCTGGCTGCATTTAATTATTTGAAAATTTGCATAGTAGAACCACTGATGGCTTTTTATCATGCACACGTGTTCAATAATTCTTTTTACATCATTTTTATACTTTGTTTGAAATAAAACAAAAGTTGGTACACATGTTCTTATATGGATTTATTATACGTTCATTTATAGTATTAGTATTATATTATCCATTTTTGTTGAATTTGATTATTCTACATATAATAAATTATATATAGAGGAAGGAAGTTCATCCCATTCAGTCGCTTCCGTTACAGTCGTCCAATTAAAACTCCTTATTAAGATACGAAAAAAAAAATGATTTTTTGTTGTACGTAAATTATTTACTTGAAAAAAAGAGTCTTCTTATTTTTTTTTTTGTTATATGAAACATTTTGTGGTTAACTTTATTTTCTGATGACCACTTTAATTTGGTAGATAATTGTTTCAATAGATTTTATGCAGTCTAACCTAGTTAATCATACACCTTAAGTCTATATCAGTTGGTTGGTAACGAAATAAGAGCATTTTCGTTATTGTATATATATATATATATATATGTGTGTGTGTGTGTGTGTGTGTGTATGTATAGATAATAAGTAGATAGTTACATATAAAGTCTAAAATATAAAACTTCATTGTTCAATAAATAAATAGATACCAACAAGGTTTTTATTTTATTGTGCGTTGTGTAGATTTTTATGATCTACTAGCTACATATTTGTTTTTGTTTTCTATATAAAACTTCTTTTGTTAGTTAACTATGAAAATAGGGAGGAGTTATCTATTTTCATTATTTTTAATTGGATATTAATAACTTTTGTACAGCACAAAATGTTGTAACAGAATCTTGGCTATGTATAATTAAAAAAAAACATGAGTAACGATATACAAATATGCAATACTTATCTGAGCCACCTTTTGAGCTATTTACATTCACTTATTCTTTGGCGTGTTTTATTACGGATAAACATCAAAATATGAGGATGCATGCAAAACAAAAGAAGAGTTATGCAATATACATTACACAGCAATGTTATTTGCATCAATGATAAAGCAGTAATTGGCTCGTTGTCACTGAATGTTAACACTATAGTTATAAATTTTCATTGAACAAACTTCTCTACCATTCCAGATTAACTATTAAATGCATAACAAAATAAAAAAGAGAAATTTTCTCTTCGCCGCTTCAATCTTCACTAGTTTTTTTTTTATAATCATCAAGTAAGGGAGGACAAGGGCTTTAATACCTTGGCAAAAAGTAAAGACAAAAACAGATGAGAGACTATGATTATGACAAGGTTAAAGTTATTTAAAATAGACTTTGGATCATTTGATAGATTTCAACGTCAATCCTACTTTTTTAAGAACAAAGATAGATTTATTGCTTATTATGATAATTTCTTGTATACGTAACATTTTCTTTTTACTTAATTATTTGAACATATATAAAATAGTTATTTAAAATGAAACAACATTAAATCTGTTAGTTAATCTCTCAACCCTCCCTTTCAGAATAACAATAATTTTTATTATAGAAATATAAAGAATAATGTTTTTTTTTTTTTTTTTCCTCCCTGAAACTCATATTTATATAATTTTGACAAAAATGGATGAACTAACGTGATGTCAGGAGTACCTTTTTTTTTTCTCATTATTCTTTTTTGTGTTTACAATCATGATTGAAATGACGATGAACTATAAGCTTTTTTTGGGAACTTTGGGATAATTGTTTCACAAATATTTCGGGCAAGTTTTTCCCACCTAAAAAAACTAATTGACCAAAACTGGGACTTATTACTCGGAGCCACAAAAACCAAAAATCCATTCAGAATCAATGAAAACCACACGTGTAGTATATGATTGGTTTTTGAATTTTTCGTCTAAATCTTACCTTTTTGCCCAAGTATGGGCCTATTTTATCTATATCAAGGGATTACAATTTTACCGTTCATTTTTTTTTGAAATTAAACATATTTGGAATAATTTAGGTAAAGAAAAAAAAATAATGTATAAAAAAAAAAGAAACTTCCCCTATGAAACGGAATCATTTCCGGTCGATCAAGCTATAGTACTCATAGAAGTATATTAATATATAGATTTTTAAACCGTTTTGTACACATAAAAAGTACAAAATTATATGGTACTGACGGTACACAAAAAACTTTGTTGGATTATTGGGCCGCCCGGACAAAAGTAGAAGCGCACGTGAGGTTGCGTGGTGTCGTGTGTTGTCCAATCGATTTTGATTTTACCGACTGTTACACACCGCCTTTTTTTTTTAACGTCCACAATTCTTTTTTTTTTTTTTCCCCTTCAAAGAGAAAAAGAGACATGTAAAAAGCGCACCTTTTGTCGGTCATAAAAGAATCCCGTCGTTTTTCGTTCAGATTTGTTTTACTTTAAATAACTTTCAAGCCGGGTTTAAGATTATTTTTTCTTTTTTTCTTTTTTTCTTTCAGTTTTATTTCTTTCTCCTTTTCTCTATCTCTTTTTTTTTTTCTTTCAAAACAAAATCTAGAGGGGCAGTAATGAAATTTTCACATACATTAAGATTCAATGCTGTACCTGACTGGATTGACTACTATGTCGCGTAAGCTATTAAAGAAAAAAAAACTTTTTTTTTTATTGTAAACATATTATATTCTCTTACTAACAAAAAAAAAACACTTTTTTTAATGTCATTATATTCAATTTTAGCTATGATAATTTAAAAAAGCTAATATTTCAAATTGAAAAGGAACGAGTAGAAGCAGCTACTGCCTATCATCGATCAGAAGCATCATCAACAGTTTCTGACAACAATAGTTCATCCAACCAAGACCATGACATAGAATCTGCACATCCATCACCACCAGAAACACTTCAAGGTAGTGAAGATACTTTTCTTGGTGCATTAGATCTTCAACTTGATAAAGTGGTCGACTTTTATTCTACCAAAGAAAAAGAACTTTATGATCAACTTGAACAATTACCTAATGTCTTGGCAACTACGACAACAAATGGAGGAATCTATCTTCAAGAACAACAACAACAAGCCGAATTTGAAAGATCGCCATTAGAAAAAATAGATTCAACACCTCATCTTGACAAACCTCATCGTAAAATGTCTTTTGAATCACGTTTTTCAACCAAAAGTGAAGGCACCGGTGGTATCAATGTAGAAGCTATGCTCGATACTCGATCTTTAATGATTACACTCTATGTTTCTCTTTCTGAATTGGAATCTTTTGTGGACCTTAACAAGATTGCTTTTGACAAGATTTTAAAAAAACATGACAAGGTTCTTGATGGCAATTTACGTGAACCATACAATAAAAAAATGGTTCAAGAATCATTACCATTTACTCCTCAATCCACGGAAACTTTAAGATTACATATTGAACGTTTAGAACGTATGTATGCTGATACTTTTTGTAATGGTAAAGTCGAAATTGCTGTTCGTCAAATGAAGACACATTTACGAGATCAAATTACCTATGATCGAAATACAGTTTGGCGTGATATGATCGGTCAAGAACGCAAGACATTAAATGCTCATGTTGTTGAACAACAACCTACCAAGACTGTTCGTATTCCATTCACAAAATATAAGATTCCATCCGATTTGTTTCGTCAAATCTATTGTTTCTTGATTTCTATTGCTGCCTTGATTATTTTACTTAATGTTGATGTTTTCCATGTACGAGAAGAAAATTATTGTTTTGCCTTGTTGATTTTTTCTGCCATTATGTGGGCTACCGAAGCCATTCCACTTTATGCTACCTCACTCTTGATTCCATTTTTGGCTGTTCCATTGAAAATTATTCGAAATGATGATGGTACAACCATGGCTGCCAAAGATGCTGCAAGCAAAGTTTTTGCAAGTATGTTTAGTGGTACTATTATGATGCTTCTGGGTGGTTTTGCATTGGCTGCTGCTCTTTCGAAATATGGTATTGCCAAAGCTTTTGCATCTCACGTCTTGTCGCGCGCTGGTACCCGACCAAGATGGGTTCTTTTGGCCAATATGCTTGTCGCTGGTTTCCTTAGTATGTGGATCTCTAATGTTGCTACTCCTGTTCTTTGTTTCTCTTTGATCGATCCTATTTTACGTACATTAGCTGACAATTCCCGTGTGGCTCCTTGTTTACTCTTGGGTATTGCTCTTGCTTCTTGTATTGGTGGTATGACATCACCTATTTCATCTCCTCAAAACATTGTCACACTTGAATATATGAATCCTAATCCTGGATGGGGTATTTGGTTCGCTGCTGCTTTGCCCATTTCTGTCATTTCCGTATTTGTCTGCTGGGGTATCTTGTTACTTGTCTATCGTCCAGATAGATGTACACCTCATTTAAACAAGATCAAACCTACAAAGGGCAAAGTTACCTACTCACAAATATATATCATGTTTATTACACTTATTACCATTGCTTTATGGTGTGCTGAAACTGCTATGGAAGATTCTATTGGTAGTACAGGTGTAATTGCTGCTGTTCCATTATTCATGTTCTTTGGTACTGGTATTCTTAAAAAAGATGATTTACATCAATTCTTATGGAGTGTTGTGGTAAGTTTTCAACATTATTAATATTATTATTATTATTATTATTGAATGTAAAAAAAAAAAAAAAAACATGAGAGAACTAATCATTTCGCAATTTCTTCTTATTTATTAGGTTTTAGCACAAGGTGGTATGGCACTTGGTTTTGCAGTAACTTCATCTGGTTTATTAGAAGATATTGCATTACAAATTAAGGATGGTATTCAAGATCTTGATGCTATTGCTATCCTTTGTATTTTTGCTTGTTTAATTCTTGTATTTTCCACTTTTGTTTCTCATACTGTGGCTGCATTAATTATTGTTCCTATTGTTCAACAAGTGGGTGAAAACTTACCTGTTCCTCGCGCAAACTTATTAGTTATGGGAGCTGGTTTAGCTTGTTCAGCTGGTATGGCACTTCCCGTTTCTGGTTATCCAAATATGTCCGCTGTTATGCTTGAAAATGCAGCTGGTAAACCTTATCTTACTTCCAAGGACTTTTTAATTGTTGGTATACCAACCAGTATTTTTGCTACTGTACTTATTTTCACTTTGGGTTATGGTATCTTATCTGGTGTTGGATACTAAAAAAAAAAATTGAATTTGTCTTTTTATTTCCTTCGTATTCCCGCCATCACTCTCTCTCTCTCTCTCTCTCTCTCTCTCTCTCTCTCTCTCTCTCTCTCTCTCTTATTTTCCATATATATGTTTTTTTCTTATCATCATACTTGTTCATAATGTAATTGTGTGATTTTTACTTACCTTTATTGTATAATACCCTTTTTATTTTATTTTTGTTGTTCTATTTTTTTTTTCACATTCATCTCTTTTATATAACTTATTTTTTTTCTTCTTCTTCTTATCATTTTATTTATCATTTTATATTCTGTACAGGTTTTTTACTTAATTTGGTATAAATAAATCTATAAAAAAAAATTCCCGTCATATCAAATACATTTAATTATTATTTTTTTTCCAAGTCGTAAGAACACCAATGACGAGTAAAATTATTTGGCAGTTTACAGAATTTTTCCTATGATTGACACATCATTTTTTTTTCTGTTCAATTTGGGGTTAACGGGAGGGGAGACTATCACATTCGCTGAAAGGACCTTTTTTTTTTATTACTTGGCAACGACGCATTTTTCTTTCATTTTATGGTTTGAAATTTCTATAATTTCATAGTCAATTTGATGCCTTGGTTATTTATTTTTACTAATTGATAATATTATAATGACGCAGAGTGAATTGAAATTTAACAAGACTGCAATGGAGGATACGTCATACGATGAGCTTCCATATCTAAATCGAAATATCATTATTAAGGAGCCACAAAAGTCCAAGATCCATTTACTATATTGTCGACTCTGATTTTGCAGGTAAAAACAATCCACATTTTCTTATGTAATTTTGACAAAGGCTTTGAATAACGTGGAAAAGGTAAAAAGTGTAGCAAGAAGTACACCTGGAAAAAAAAAAGGTACAAATCTTATTCTCCATTCCCCTGCTACGTATTATTTTATCAAAAAAAAAAAACTCCCCATTCTTTTCGATAGTATATATCCATCCTACTTATTTCTAAATTGGCAAACGATTTACTAGAGTTATTATTATCATCAAAATTATTTTCTTGAAGCTTCCTCTTTGATATGCTAATCTATCTTGTCTAATTAATTTACTATCCCATCGGTATGATATCTATCCCTCCCGTTATTTTTTTTTTCATAACAAAATAAAATAAAATAAAAACTTATCAAAATTATTATTGATATCCCCGAATCACCTGCTTAAAAAATGACAGAATGATTAGAGCTGTAATACATCCTATGAGTATACTAATAATATTTACAAATAAAAATGTGTTGCTAAAGGTCAAGACATGCATGGAAAGACATCTCTTCTGCAGTTAAAATGGAGGGAGGTCATATCTATCTTCCATAAGTTGTGGCCAACAATTTTCTACAATGCCTGGAGTACGTGTTCAGATACCATAGAGTAAACAAAAAAAAATGCCATAATTGTCAAAAGAGATGGGAAATAGATTAAGTTGATGGAAGATTGAATTGATTTGGGTTTTTAAAGAGGGGAAAGTTAAGTTAATGTATTAAGGGGTAGGAACGAGAAAATAAATGACTGCATTATAGTAAATAGTAGTCTGTAAAGAAAGATAAAAAAGATAAATAAATAGTCTCGTGACGAATGATGATCCATCCATTGGAATAAGTCATAGAGAACATAATGATATCTGAATCTGACCTTTTGCTTCATAGTTCTATCAACACGTCCACTCGGTGTCAAGCAAGAATTAGGGATAGCTTGAATTAACGTTACCGAAATAAAAAAAAAATGGTTGTCTTGATAAATTACTTTTAAACCTTTACATTCTTGTTGTTTATACTACTAAATAGTAGAAAGAAAATAAGAGAACTATATAAAAAATGAAATTTCTCTTATTATCAAATCAACTACACCTTTCTTCGTTCAGAAAAATAAAACATCATCATGAAATATTCTACTATTGTATCTTATTCATCTTTGTTTTAGACCTTTCTGCACCCTACACTAGTATTGCTTAACCAATTGGTGACATTCAAAGTACTGGTCGTAATACCGACAGTCCTGGAAACAGTCGTGTATAAATAACGAAGTACGTAGAGTTCTTGGTTTTTTATAATAGCAGGAAACAGAAAAAATACTAACAGAATCCATTGTAAAAATTGCAAATAGTATTCATTGCTTTAAAATCAAATGTGTGGATTATTAATGTAGTTGGTAAGCAGTGTCTCTATCGTTGCTATAGAAATAAATCTTTTATATGCATTTTGTTTTATGATTTACTGTTTAAAAATAAACTATGTATACAGAGACTCGTGAATGAAAAGTTCAGGATATAAGTATGGAGAAATACAGAAATAGATAATTATAATGTTGCTTATTTACTAAACATGTATTAACTTTAAAATAAATAGCATAAATATTTAATCCAATCTTGTATACATTGTGTTATACTTTAGTTTATTAGCAATCGTTATACAATATCATGTCCATATATATATCATGTAAAAAAAAATTATTTGTTCTGATAAGTGATTCGCAACTTGAAGAAAAGGCTATATTTTAACAGTATACGTACATGAGCGTAATTATTAAATACAATTATATTAGCTTAATTACGTACTTCTATTGAAGAGCATAGTAAAAAAAGGAAATAACAATAACAAAAAAAAAATTGAAGTCTGTTTTATTTCAGCCAGGTCCCGTTATCTGACGAAAATAGTACATCATCGAACTCATTGAAACTATTCAGAATATTATTTCAAGTGCAGGAAGGGTTACTCGCATACTTATAATAGTAGAGTGTACAGCACAGACGTATTATGGGTCTTTTTAGAGATAGTGAGCCGTATCTTCCAAGTCAATGGTAAGAAAATAAGGTAGACACTTAACGACATGAATGATTTATGATTTAATGGAGTTCGTTGATAATTATCTGATGAAAACCCCCATCCTTACAATAAAAGAAACCCAAGAGAAGTTTTATGAAAACATTCAAGTAGATATAATGCAAAGTGGGTTACAAAATTATTTCGTAAAGCATTGTGAATTTACTAAAAAGAGTAAAAGTAACAAAATTCATCGCGTGTCGGGTCTCGGGTGAAAAACTATCAAGAAGAAGGAGGAATGGATTCTTGAGCTCAGAAGACAAATATTGATTTCATCTAGTGTGTTTTTATCAGTGGAGCATAATTTAACGTACACTTAAAACAATTTTATGGATGATCAAAAAGAGGTACTCTTACCAAAACAATAGTCTCGAACGATCGAGGTGCCAGGATATCTATTGCTGGCAATAAGGTGTAATATACCTTAAAAAAAAAAAACTTTTAAAAACCATGTACCAAATCATAGAAAAAAACCATGATATCATCATTATTTTATATGTATAAAATGGGACGTGGGTAATTATTAAATGTTATTTCTTAGACACGGGTAATAGTATTTATACCATTTATAATCAGTCATATCTACATTCTACGTATTTATTGAAGTTTGTCTATTATTACGTCATAAATATGTTCGGCATTGAATGAATTATTAGTCCATTTTAATCTACTATAAAAATGATTTATTTTTCAAGAGCGATTGTAAAATCTCAATAACATTATACAATACACTCGATCTTCTTTTCTATAGAGAATTACATAGGTAGTATCAACTTGCTGTACCATCGAGAAGAATAAAAAGAACAAGTGAATTACTTTCTTTATTTGAATACGAGTTAAGATCTAAAGTAGTACTTCTTTATATTCCGGTATATTAATGTACCATCAATCTGTGAACCCTATTTTTATATAGATCAAGTGTCAGAAGTAGAGTATTAATATATGTATGATTAAGCGCTTTGAGCTATGTTTTGTATGGACTTTTAGTATAATATTTATATTAATGAATATGATGAAAAATGTACACATCATTTTTTTTTATACCATGAAATTCTCCTCTATACATATATGATTACAAAAATGCAAATGGGGCTCGCGGAGTGAATAGATTTACATCTTTTACCCGACGAGTAAAGCAACAACATTAACTTTCGTTTTAAAAAAATATCTTTCTTTCAACACCTTTTTTGTTTTATTTATAAATCATGAATGGTTGTAAGTAATTATTATTATTATTATTTTTTTCAATTAATAATTCGCTTTCAAAAACGAACTAATTTCTTTTTAATTAATATATATTTTATTTTGAAAATAAATAAATAATCATGTCACTTTTTTTTATTTAAAAAACTTTTAGTAAGGATTCCTCCTGGTATTCGGATATTCAACTCCATTAAAGATTTCCGTCAATGGAGACGTCAAATTCTTTTAGATCGTCAAACACTTGGTTATGTACCTACAATGGGAGCATTACATCGTGGTCACCTTTCTTTAGTATCTGCAGCCAAAGATGCTTGTGACCACGTGGCTTTAACCATTTTTGTTAATCCAGCCCAATTTGCACCTAACGAAGATTTAGGAACTTATCCACGTACTTTACAAGCAGATATAGATGCTTTAGCACAACATTTTGATCATGCTACTGTATTAGTACCTCAAGTAAAAGAAATGTATCCTTCTGGTATTGAACCTGATGTATCTAAACAAGTAGGTGCATTTGTTGAAGTAAAAGGATTTTCTCATCAATTGGAAGGAACCACTCGACCTCATTTTTTCCGAGGTGTAGCCACAGTTGTTAGCAAGTTTTTGAATATTGTAAGACTTTTTATTTGTTATTTTTCGAGTAATTGAATTTCTTAAAAAAAAAAACATTCAATTTTTAATTTGTTATTTACTTATTAATAGGTTGAACCAGAAGAAGTATTTTTTGGTCAAAAAGATGGTAAAAAAAAAAAAAAACAAACAAACATTGGATGATGAAAAGGGAACAATAAGGTAGAGTAGTAGATATGGAAACTGACATGTGGAAAAACAAAAAATTATATCTATTTCTAGTTCAACAATGTATTGTTATTCAAAGAATGATACGTGATATGCATTTTAATGTTAAAATGAATATTTGTCCTACTGTTCGAGAATCAGATGGACTTGCCATGTCATCAAGAAATACTTATTTAACATCTATTCAACGTAAATATGCTTTGGTATTATACAATGCATTGGAATTAATGAAAGAAATGTATGAAAATACAACCAAACATGCACCTACTTTAATTGGTGCAGCTACTGAATTCATTCACAAGACACAACAGGAAGCTCAAACAGAATGTGAAATTAAATTAGATTATCTTAGTATCGCTTCTCCTTCTAATCTTTGTGAAGTAACAGGTGACATTAAGGATGGATGTATTATGAGTGGTGCTGTTTATGTTGGTAAAACTCGACTTATTGATAATTTCATGGTGGATGTAAAATTATAGAATATAATTATTTTGTATATGTAAATTTAGAGTAAAAATAGGATATTAAATATATAATTTATAATATATATTTTTTAATAGATATATAGAAAAAAAAAAGAAGAAAAAGAGTTTTAGTTTTGTGGGTTGTCATTTTTAAATGTTTGTGTGTGTATGTGTGTGTATGACAGACCGAAAAAAAAAAAAAGAAAAAAAAATCATATGTGACTAAAGTAGAAAGAGAGAAAGAGAACAGATATAAAGTTAAGAAGGAAAGTTAACATTTTTTCTTTTTGACTAATTTAAATGAGATATTTTGTTTTTATCTAACTTCGTATAAAGATACCACGTTCAAACATACTACCAAATCGAGATCGTGATGTTTTATCTACACGATCCAATCCAAGTGCATCATGAACTCCTAAATTACCATTATTTACTAAGCAAAAGTCATCTATATATATAATTATAATAATAATAAATTTTTCAGTATCTATATATAAACGATTTCTTTATTATTTATCTTTTACCTTTCTCAATAGGCTCTACTTCAGCAGTTGATGAATGTCTTTGTCTAATAATTCCACATTTTACTTTTTGCCATTCTTTATCATTAATACCAAGACGTTGTTGTAATCTCTTTTTCATTTCTGAAAATAATTCATCCTATTTAAAATATATTAGTTTATCAAAAAATAAAATCCAAGTCAAATTAGATAGTAATACCTTTTTAGCTACAAATAAGAAAGGAATACTATGAAGTTTTGTAGGATCTTTATGATAACTAACAACTTCCAACAATCGATCATTTTCAAGATCCATGGATAATTCTTCAGAAGGTATGACTTCTGCATAAATCGTCGATCCATGTTTTTCTCCCAATCCAGAAATTTTTTGATTTTCAGAAAGTACTGTTGCAATTTTACCATCCATTACTTCATAAATTCGAATGTGTTTAGGTGTAACATTTTCCAACTTGTTTTTCATCAAAATAGCTTCTGCCATATCACTAGCAGTACCCGATCGAGGAACCAGTACCGTAATAACAGATTGTTGATCTTCACGCAGAGTTGGATAAAGGAATGTCACATGAATTGATTTTTTACCTTCTAAATCTGCCAAATTCACATCCAATACATCATAATAAATTAAAGGTGCAGGAAGGGATTCAATATCGACTGCATAAGCATATTCATGTGCAGGTAAAATGGAGGGTACCATGGATTCAAGACTCATTTTTGTAGTAAAAGGTAATGTATCTTTAGGTTGTTTGGTAATTGGATTGGCAGTAGTAAACATTAATTTATGTGGATCAGCATTTAATGCTTTGGCGAGTTCTCTTGCAACAGTATTATAAGTAGATCGACGATCCAATTTCAATTTAATCGTTGCTTCTTCTGTTGATTGTTTATCCGCACTTTTTGATTTAAATTCGACAATCACTCGATTATATACAAGATGAAAGTATTCACGAACAGTGGCTGCTTCGTTTTGTCCACGAATTTTTTCAGCTCTATATATATATATATATATATATATAAACATGTATTGCTACTGTTAGTATTTAATAGTATTTCATTAATGTATTACTTACTCTTCTTCCTTTAATGCAATTTGGAAACAAATAATATCACCATTTTGAATTTCTGCAGTATTGAATGAGTGTTTAGGATTCATATGTTCAATCATAGTGGGTCTTACTTCCTATAAAATATAATCCCCCACCCATAATAAAAGATTTATTAAAAAAAAAATTTCTTTAATTATTCTTATTTATGTATTATATAATTTACCTCATAAAGTATTAAAGATGCATCCTTGGGAAGTTGAGCACGTTCAATTAAATCAGGAACAATGTCCCCCACTTTATCATGCGCTTTAATATAAATATGACCCATACCACTATAATAGTTATATAATAAGTAAATATAATTCAATCATTTGATTTTTTCAATAATAATAATAAATAAAACTCACGTCATTTTTTGTGTCATTACATCAAAGTATTTCAAAAATACCATGGTAGTATCAGATTTTACATTAGGGAATTTACCACTCATAGGAACTTCTGGAATTTCCAAATAAAGTTTTGCAAAACCATTTTGATTTCCTGTTGCACAAGATTGCTCACGAAGGCTTTCGACAGCTGTTTATATATGTCAATTATATAGATATATAAATATATATAGTAAAAATATGAATAACAAATAAAAAAATAAACTTACTTTGTTTTTCATCACTTGGTGTTAATGGTATTTCTACTCTTACAGTTTTATTAGTTCTTTGAACAATTGTCCAAAGTCTAAACTTGCTATTATTATTATTTAAATTAAAATGTTCTGCTAATTGTTGTTTGACGCTGATAATTTTTTCAGTCTTTAAGACTTTAAGTACATGAACACCTGGTGTCACTTGATAATTTTTATCATCAAACATGGCCATATCAAATTCTTGACGTTCTTTAAATGAACTGTCTGTCACTACTGCCACTTTTACATGCAGATGCATTTCTGCTCTATCCTTCCGTCGTTTTTCCGAAGCAGCCCGTTCCTCACTGACACGCCTTTCTACAACATATAAAAATTGTTAAATGGTCAATATATATGTATATATAAACATTTGTATGTTTTTTCTATTTCTTTTGTTTTTTTTAAAGAATAAATATATATATACTAAAACGCACTTAAATGAGGTGGTATAGTATCCCCTTGAACCGGTTCTAATATCTTATTCAATTGACTTCTTCGAATATATACCAACATATAAGCATTGGTATATCGTTTAAGCATACGTGTATTGTTATTTCGAACACCATTTAAAGTAAGAGGAACACCACCATTTCCATTAATAGCTTCATCACCAAAATTTTCTTCAAAGACTTCTTTTCTGGTCACATGTGTAACACGATCATCATCAAATCGAAGCCTTTTTAGCCAAAAAAAAAAAAATGTTAGTTAGAATTCAATTAATACTTTTTTTTTAATCATATATAATTACCATTTGCCATCTTTTTCAGGTTTAATTAATGCAAAATAATGACCATGTACATCACCACTATGTACAAGGACTCTATATATATATATATATATATTATATAATCAAATGTTTTTAGTTTAATAATGTCTTTCAAAATAAAAAATAAAAAAGTAATTATACAAACCCGTGTAAAACATAATCATTTGGATCATTTGGATCAGTTTCTGAACAATATTCATCCAAATTAATTTCTTCAGGGAATTCATAACGATCATTAATCTATATATCCATTAAGATAAAATAGATGTTAGTTATATAAAACTCTATAGTATTTAGTGTATTAATTATTTAATTCATACCTTAACCATTGTATCTCGCATAAAATCATATTCAAAGCGTTTTAATTGTAAATGAAGTACAGGTGGGAAACTTTCAAAAATAACACCTTTATCAGCATCTTGAAGTCCATGACCTTCAGCCATATATTTATTTTCTCCTTCTAAAGTTTCCACAGCAACATAATCTTTAAATGAATCATCAACATTTTTACATCCCTTGACATTTAATTGAATATCTAAAAAAAACAAATGCCAACCCACCCCACCCTCATTAGTTATTTTCTTTGATATGTATTGTTTTCTTTTTTTTTTTTTACTAACCATAGTAATCTTCAACACGTGAAGACTCATAATTTACATTGACACATTTGATATAACTTTTCATTTTTCCACGAAATAATTCAGTAATAGCACCATCAGCAGGTGTTCCCTATTTATTATTCAATTATAATAGATTAATAAAAAGAAATGAGATATATATATATATATTACCTTCATTTTTTCCTCTAATCTGTCTTGAAGAACTCGATTAAATTCTTGAACATCATGTTGTTGAAAAGCTTCATAATTATCCCAACCAAAAGATTGTGTCAATTCAGTTGTATCTATGATTTATGTATAATCATTTTTTTTTAGTGTTTTTCAATTATTATTATCATCAATTATTTTTTTTTTTAAAAAAAAAGAATAACTATTTATATATCTTACCAATAGGTAAATCAGAATATTGTAAGTTATAAAAACAACGTTGTAATGCAAGTGATACACTATCGGTTGGCTTATCACTATCTGTTGGAATTTGATAAACAGCACGTCGAAAAGTACTTGTACAATAAAGAGATTGTAATAATGAATTCATATAACAAGTTGCTCCTTGATTTTTAATTCCAACATAACCCGTTTCTTTTCTTGAATCATAACTATCATAATAATATGTAATAATTATTATCAAATTATATATATATATATATATACAAATAATCAATACTATAATTCTTACTTTATAAAATTATGCCATAATACACCTGTTTCATCTTTAACAATACGAACAAATACTGAAATATTGGCTTGATTATTTACAATAAATGGTCCTTTTCCAGTTTGAGGTAATGTACGATTCATTAATTTTGATTCATAAAATCGAGTGAATCCCCAATCAATTTCATCTGCTGAGAATCGATGTGTTGCACCTAAGCAAAAAAAAAAAAAAAAAGTACGCGCGGTTGATTAATTATTATATTCTCTATCCCCCTCCTTATTGCATTGCATATTACATATAAATTTCCTTAATACATTTCCCTTTTTCTTTTCTTTTTCTTATATAGAATGGAAAAAAAAAAGAACTTACTACTTGTATAATAATTTGTTGGATCATCTGGATGAGATAAAGCAAGAGTAAATTGAGCACAGACATGCCAATCATCTGGAAGTCCATATGCATTTGGATCAGCTACTTTCAAATAAATTGATACAAATTCAGATTGACTATTTCCTTTAGGAAACAATAAAACTTGCCTATTTAAATATAAAAGGATTTTAATGATAATGTTCAATTTTTATATAATAGATAGATAGATATATATTATATTTACCAAGGGTATCCACCTGCTTTAAAGACAGGTCCATGACTACGTGTTTCTAAACTTTTCCAATCTTTAATATTCCAGTGAAAAACTTGAATATCTTCTGTTTCAAGATCAGGTAGTTCAGGAAGTAAATAACTAATAGCTGATTCATCTATTATTATTATTATTATTATTATTATTATTATTATTATTATTATTTTAACGTGTTGTAAGTATTGTATATATATATATATATATATATATATATTATTATTATTATTATATAACTTACGTTCTTTAATGTTACATTTGACATCACGTGTCTTTACACTTTCATTGTCGGATGTTGATGTGCGAGTTGGATGTGTTGCTGTTGTTGGACTTAAAGTTGTACCATTATTATTAGGTTCTTGTTCTTGTTTGTTAACTTCAGGTTCCATCTCGAATGAGTCACTAGCATTGGACTCTGTTGTATCGTTTGGAGAAGGCGCCGTACTTGGAGGAGAAGGCGTAGCTTGAGTTTCATTATGAATCGTCATATCGGACAAATCAGCTGCTGGAGGAGGAGGTGGTGGTGGTGGAGGGGTAACGACAGGAAAGGAATCGGAGGAAGCAGCAGAAGAACGAAACGGATTACGTTTGGGAAAAAAGTTATTGAAAAACGTTTTGAAAAAAAAAAAAGGGTTGAGAAAAAGTAAAGAAGAAGAAAAGGTAAAGGTCAAAAGTTCTTTTTTTTTTTTTTAATAAAGAGTTTTTTTTATTTTATTTTCTTCTATGTAATAAAAAGAAGAAAAGTTGCGTGTATATGTGTTTATGTGTGTGTGTGTGTGTGTGTATGCGTGAGAGAGAAAGAGAAAGAAAAGATGATTGTTATGCGTTGCGTTGCGTAGCGTTGCGTAGCGTTTTTAGTATGTTGGACCTTTTTTAGGTCTTATTTTTTTATGGGTCCGCTTTTTTTTTTTTTTTTTTTTTTTTTGTATAATGCATTTTTTAGATAGCACTGAAACGTTTTGAAAATTATGCGATACAAATAAAAAATCTTTTTTTTTTTCATGAGTATATTTTAAGTCAAGTAATGAATTATAATCACATATTATATAAATATAATCTTTTTTATCAATTCACTTTTTTTTGTCTTTATTAAAATAACTTATTTTCCCCCGGTCGGCATAAATAAGTCGTGGTTCTAAAAATTTAAGTTATAGGTAACCTAGGAAACCATCACCTACCCAACCGGATAATAACCCTTCTTGGGAATGTGATAAATAACTTTTGATTACATACAAAAATCATAAAAAATGAAATATATGTACTACAGTCATTATAATATCAACCGCTAATAAATAAAATCTCACCAAGATAATAAAAGCTTTTTTTTTATAGATATCATATAGATATAATAATTTTTAAGGATCATTGTGGTAATGCAAGAAAAAAAAAACACCTTTTAATTAATAATGTTCAATTTTGTTAAACTTCATGAATACAAAATAATTATAATGATAAATTTCATATATTTTTTCGTTAGGTACGCACGTATGATATGCATTTATTTTTATATATATACGTAAAAGATTAAAGAAAGCATAATTCTGTATCAAGTATCCCTAAAGAACTTATCAATTTTTTTTTAACATATTAGTCTTTCTTCAATTCTCTTTTATATTTAAACTATTTATTTGTTTATTTATTCAATTATAATTTCTATTATTTTATAGCTACTATATACTTGGTCTTTAATTGTGTGTGCACACTACATAATTGAAATCTTTTGTGGTGTTGATGAATGTGCAAGGTCGAGAGTAGTCCAATGTCCTGAGACCAACCATGAAGTGCTTGTATATCGTCCATAATGCTAAATACGCAATAAAATTTTGCTTTGAAGTACGTATTTATGTATTTAGTGCGAAAGTAAATATAAAGCGACAAGAAGAAGTACTTATATAGACGTACTACTATTATTATTATTTTTAAAAAGGCAAAATAATTTACATCGTTATTATTATTATCATAATAGAATATGTTTCCAAGTGTATATTGAAACATTCACTTTTTTAAATCATTTTGGATTAAAATATATATAAAAAGACAATTTCTTTGGAAAGTAGTCTTCATTAATTTTTTTTTTTCAATGTGGCGGTTGATCGTCAAAGAAAACCTAAAATCATTTTTCAGGTATGGATCATAACTATTCTATATTCTTAAGTCAACCACAAACTGATAACCTTCAGATAAACCAGTGGATTTTTTCTTATATAATGGATCGTCAATAAATGCGTCACATTATTTAAGAAACAACATTGTTAGGACATGTACATCATAAAAAAAAAGTTAAAGATGATTTAAATAGAACAGTACCATTTCCTTATATTTAACAAGCCTCTTTTATATAAACCCAACCTTCTTTTGACTACCACCCTTCTTCTACCAAGACATTACTACAAAAGTTATAGTAATTTTTAAATTAACAATGTTCTTTTAATAATGTATAATATAAACCTTTAATTGACATTATAGATATACAAAAGATAATTAGAGGTCATCAGAGTTATTTTACTTTTTGATTCCATCTCTGTAAAAATATATTCTTCAAAACGTTTTTCTTTTATTCCTTTCCTTCTTTTTTTTCCCTCTCCCTTCAAATCATAATGAAAAGAAAAACTCCAGTGTGTTTAATGAAAATAAAATAAAAAAAAAATTCTGTGTTTTACTATTGAAAGGGGAAAAAAGAAAATAAAAAGAATAATAACTAAATCAGATTTGGCTAAGTGCTCATCATTGACCTCTTGAAAGGGAAAAGAAGAATCAAAATAAAAAACTGGTTTATATAATTTTTTTTTTCAGTTGATATTTAAAGCTCAGCAGAGTTTCTTAGTTTAAGCTATTATACAAACTAATTAGTTATGAAATAGATTGATAGAATAAACTCTTGAGTATACATGGATATATATATATTATCATATTATCATATTGTATATAAACTTAATGTCCTTAATAATAATAATTATATATAATTAACTTGTTTAATAGTTATATAAATTTGGATGTTATTATTATGCATAATTTTTTTTATGTGGCTGGTGCTATAACCAAAGCTTTTTATTTTATTTTATTTTAATAATATAATCATAGTAAATAAACAAAAGTAAACCATAATTAAACTACTTTATTGTTTTAAATTAATTATAATTAACAGCAATAATAATAATAATAATAATAATAATGAAAACTAATCAATAATATCAAATCCAAAGGGTTAAAGACAATTTTAATTATGTTCCTATTTCACCTCCTCTCCTCAGCCGCTTTAACCCCGCCTGAGTTCTTTTTTTAAAGTTCTCGTCAAGATTTTTTTTTATTATTATTATTATTATTTTTCATACAAATTCATATACAAAATATCCAAATGGGACGCACTCCACAACATCCTGTCAAACGATTCGTTACTCATGTCGTAACAAAACCTCAAGTGTTTTTTACAGCTGATGATAAAATTGTTGATCAAGCACTTGTTATGGCAAAACACTTTTATGATACAGGTTATTATTATTATTATTTTTTTATTCTGATCCCCCACCCCCTTACCCGTTTGACGTTTTATAAAGTTTATACTAATACAATACGATTTAAAAAAATAATAATAATTTTTATTTATAGCTAAAAAGAATGAACAAATTGAATTTTCACCGTTTCCAGAATTATTAACAGAAGGTTTTGATCGAGATCAGATCTGGGAAGAAATTGTGACACAGAACGAACCTTTTTTAAACTATGCCAAAACAACTGTACAGGATTTTGGTCGTAAACGAAAACATTCAGAATTGGAATTAAATCAAGAAGAAGAAGAAGAAGACGACGATGAAAGTGCTTCAGGTAGATCTATGGATCTTGACGAACAAGAAGATCTTGAAGAAGAAGAAGTTTTTGATGATAACGATAATGAAGATATGGAAGAAGAATTTGGAGAGGATTTAGAAGAAGAAGAAGAAGAAGAAGAAGAGGAAGAAGAAGAAGATGATGATGCTATTTTACCACCAAAGTACGAAATTAGAATGAAAAGAAAAGAATGAAAAGAGGAAAAAAAGAACTAAACATGATTTTATAATTAGGAAAAAGAAACAATCTGAAGTGGATGACGATTTTTTCAATTTAGAAGAATTTAATAAATGGACTGAGAAACAAGAAGAACTTGATATGATGTCTGATAGAGAAGATAATGATGCAATCGATTTTGATAACGATATGAATGATGAAGAAGAAGAAGAAGAAGATGACGACGATGAAGATTTGGGTGATGTGTCTGGTAAATAATATATATTTCATTCATCATTTTTTTTTCTAATTATAACAATGATCCAATGATAATTTATATGTTATACCAAAAAAAAAAAAAAAAAAAAAAAATAGAAATGAAATTCCAGGACTTTTTTGTACCAGAAAAGAAACGTACTGGATTGAAACCCAAGAAACAAGTCAAATTTGCAAATGAAGAAGAAGATGATGATGAAGACGAGTTATTGTTGAATGAAGAAGAAGAAGAAGAATTAGAGGATGATGACGATGAACAATTAATAGATGAAGAAGAAGAAGAAGAAGAAGAGGAAGAAGAGGAAGAAGAAGAAAGTGAAAAGGCAGCACGTGATTTATTTGATGATGATGAAGAACAAGAAGAAGATGAAACAACAGAACATCAAAAAAGATTAGAACGTATTAATGCACAAATTGAACAATTTGAACAAGAAAATATTCAAGATAAACATTGGACACTTAAAGGTGAAGCTACTGCTAAAGCTAGACCTTTAAATAGTTTGTTAGAAGAAGATTTAGAATTTGATCATTCGGCAAAGGTAATGAATTTATATTTTGTTATTGAATATTGATAGGATGACTAATAATGAAAGGGGGGGTGGGTTTAATATAGCCTGTTCCAGTAATTACACAAGAAACTACCAATGCATTAGAAGATATTATTAAGAAACGTATTTTAGATGTAAGTTTACTATCCATGTAAAAAAAGAAAAAAAAAGATAATAACTTTTTTATTATTTTTATTAGAATCAATTTGATGATGTTGAAAGAAAAGAAGATCCAACACTTCGACCTTTCTTACCATCTAAACGTGTAGATATTAGTGATGAACGATCTAAACGATCACTTGCTGAATTATATGAAGATGATTATGTAAAACAAAAATCAGGTGATAAAACTAATGTAAAAGATGAAGCATTAAAACAAGAACATGAAGATATTACTACTATGTTTGAATCATTATGTCATAAATTAGATTCACTCAGTAATTTCCATTTCACACCAAAGGCTGTAAGTTATAAATATAGATATATATTTGTTTTAGTGGATGATGATTAATATTAAATGTATATATATATATATATATATAGCCAAAGACAGAAATGACCATTGTTAGTGATGCACCTGCAATTAGTATGGAAGAAATAACACCTGTCAATGTATCAGATGCTACATTATTAGCACCAGAAGAAGTATATGAAAAGAAACAAGGAGAAATTAAGAGTAAAACTGAAATGTCACAAGAAGAACGTAAAAGAGCACATGCTCAAAAGAAGAAACTTAAACGAAAAGAAAAAGCAATGAAAGAAAGAGAAATGAAATTAATTAATAAAATGAACCCAGGAATGGGTCATAAACATGCCAAAATGAAGGCTGTTAAAGAATTATTAGGACAAAAGGTAAGTTTATTTTTAAACAAGATGCATTTATTAAGTTTTATTTATTTATTTATTTATTTTTTATTTTATTTTATTTGTTTATTTTTAATAGAATGTTGAAATTATCAAGAATAAATAAATTCTTTAATAATATCTAAATAATATAAAACAATAGAAAAAAATAATATATATTTTTATATACAATGAATATAATATGATTTGAACAGAATATCCCTTTTCATCAAGGGCGCAGAGAATATAAAAAAAAAATTTGTCTTGAGTATGTGTAAATTAAGAAATAAAAAGAATATGGATCCACCGATATACAAGTAAAAAAAAAAAATGAGACATAAAATAGGCGTACAACGCTAAAATAATTTGGGAGAAAGGGGATGATTGTATATATATAAAAAGTAAGAGAAAAAAAATTAGGCATATAAATTAAAAACGTAGATACAAGATAAGTTATTGAATGAGAGGGTATAATAATAATAATAATAAAAAAAAGACATAAGGAAACCGTTTTAAAAGAAAAAAAAAGCCGCGCACGAAAAAAAATAAAAACCATAAAAAAATTGAAGAGATAAAAAGAATGATTTTGTTTGTTGTTTGTTGTTTGTTCTTTGTGAAAAATGCCTTGAGACCAGTTTTTTTTTTTCAGGTTAATTTTACTGTTTATGTACAATTTTTGATGATGGCAAAAAATGAGAGGAACGGGGTCCCGAAATGGTTTAGAAAAAAAAAAGGTTGTTGTAATCTTATTGTGTACATGAACGTTTACGACGCCATTCAACGACTGGAGCTTGCTGTCGATCTTGTTTTTCTTTATTATTTTCATCATCTATTTCTTCATTACCAAGTACTATCTTAAATCGACCTTTATGAATAACACTTGGACGAGATCGTACAAGTTGAGGTACATCATTTGTTGATGACATGTTGCTATATTCAGAAAGAACAGAATAGGTAGATGTAGAAGATGTAGTTGAAGCATAAGATTGAGCAGGTGTCATCATGATTGATGTAGGTTGTGGATGTGATTGTTTTGTTGTGATCATCACATTGGTTGTATCTGTTGTCTTCATCATCTTTGTTTTATTATTATCTAGGGTCGTCGTTGTTTCTTGCTGCCAAAATTCTGAATCCCAAATTCGTGGTGCTGATTTATTTCTTGTTCCTCCACGATCTGAACAACTACGAGCCAATGGAACTCCAGTCATACCAAGTCCCACAGAGGATTGTAAAACCATTGTCATTGAAATACTTGGTACCACTTCATCATCGACTTCATCATCATCTTCTTCTTCTTCTTCTTCTTCATCGTCATTATCACTATCCACATTTTCTTCGTCCCAATTATCTTCATGTTGAATTTTAATACCAGCATAAGAAGCAAATTGACTTGCTGTTAAATCTTCACTTTTAATTGGATGAACGGTAGTTGTTGCCTTTTGATGACGAATTACTTTTTCTGTTGCAGCTGCCATCGCCGTTGGTGATCTTTCCAATAATTTTTTTTCTCTTGGTGACCATTTGGAAAATTTGGACAAGCTTTTTTTCCATTTTTGATGAGCCGCTAATGATGAAGTCGATAATGTCATATTTTTAATAATACAATACAAAAATAAATAAATAAATAAAAAAAAAAAAAAGAATATATTCCGTAAAGAATAAAAGAAAAAGAAGTATATAAAAAGAGAGGGTTACTAATACACACAAAGGATTTTATCAAGTGAAATGAAATAAAAAGTAAAAAGTCATTCTAATTTATATCATTTCATATAATAAACAGCGCAAATCTTTTAGAATATGCATCAAATTTTGAGCAGTTTCTTACCCAAGGGCAAAATAACCTCATTGTGCTTCGAAAATATGTATTTAATTGTAAATCTTTAAATCCGCACACATCTTTGCTTCCCCCCCCCCCAACAATAACAACAACAACCCCCCACCTTTATCTATTCCCCCCCCCCTTTTTTTTTACCCCTTCCTCCCCTCCCCACTCTCATTTTTTTTTGGCTTCAATCAATATTTTTATAACACTCCCCCCCCCCAAAAAAAAAAAATACAAAAGTGGCCGCCAATTTGTATGTGCGTTTTGTCGTTATAATTTATTATTATAATTACCGTCATAAAAAAACGCCCTCCCCCTTCTTATTTTATTCGCCAAAATTGCTCTTTTGAGCACATATTTCGCTTATTATTATTATTATTATTATTATTTAATATACTATCAATATTATTATTCGCTAATAAAACTACTAGTAATTAATAAAAAAAAAAGCAAATGATTGATTTGCTGTCACTCATATGTAGTATATATATATATATATATATATGATTAATTTATTAATTGCTATAAAAAAAATGATTCGTACGTATCACAAAATAAGACTTTATAATTATTTTTTATGGAAACTAGTAAATAATATGCACAGTGATGTTCTTGATTGAGTTGATTTTTTCAATTTTTTCACAATTTGGATATATGTCATATGAAATCTTTTTTATATAAACAAGCTCAAATAAAAAAAAATCTTATGCATAAAATACATAGAATCACATAAAAGAAAAAAAAAAGCTAATTTCTTTTTTCAAATAGGTATCATTATTGTTGACTTATCATTATCAACATCAGTCGTTTATTCTTCTGGGTTCCCCGCCCCGCCCCCCCTTACTTTTTTTTTTGGCCCCTTTATGTTCATCTCCACATTAAAGGATATACATCATCACCTGTCTTTTAAAGATGAGGTCATTTCATTCTTTTTTCTTCTCTTCTTTTTGTTTCTGTAGTCTGCTGGGTACCCCGAAAATTGAAAAGAAAAATCACTTTCTGTTTTTCTTTTCATATATGTATTAAAAAAACATAACCATACACCCCGATCCCGAGATTGAAAGGATATCATCCATTTCATGATAATATATATGACCCAATTAAATTAAGCATCAACTTACAACAACGAAAGCAAGGTTAAAATAAAATAAATAATCCAAGTTATATTAAAAAAAATTAGTGTTGTTTATATTATATACATTCTAATGTACTACTATAATTTTTATTGATTGCTTTCTTTTATTATCCAGTGTCTATAATCTACGCACCACTACTCTTTCTAATTATATACAGTATAAAGCATCTACATAGTGAACAATATATTGTCATCTGGCTATTAGTAAAATAGTAAGAAGAGCATACCTCTTTTAGTTATATGGAGCTTGAAATGACGCAATTTAATTTTTTTATAAGACATTGACAGCTACTGCAGTATTTTGTGTTACAGCAACTTTGTTCAGTTTGTAGCATTATTATTATTTATTATTATAGTTAATATTGTTGAAGCACATATGTCTTTGTGCTTTATATTATTTAATTTGCGTCATAAGAAGAAAGGGAGAAAGGGGGAAAAGGGAAAAAAAATTATAACTACGTAGAGAAGGTACTATATTAGAGATTAAGACGAGATTTATATTTTCTTAGTGATAAATTAAAAGGTTCATTTGTGTACGTACTTGTGAATTAAATTTTCTTTTCTAAAGGAATATTTATTTTAGTAAAGAAAAAAAAGTGTAGTGATTGTTGTACAAAATAGGGATAATGTTGGTTTATAGTCCTTCTGATGACCTTTGTTGTCGTTGCTCTTTTCTACATAAATGCTCTCTAGCACCGGGACAACCTGTTTCTCCGCATTTTCACCATCTTGGTGAGACACGCTTTTGTTTTTGACATTTATGAGAACGATTTTTATTATTATTATTACCTTGATGGAAAACAGATGATCTTTTTTCTATAATATTTATGTCAACTCTTCTGCAGTATCATCATCTTCAGTATTGCTATTATTATAATTATTATTATTCTTGATGAAATGTTCACGTAAACATTATGCAGTTTGTAATGCTTCTTGAGAAAAAGGCTGCACGTATTGTTGCTGATGGTGTTATCGAGTGTGTTTGTGGCAATGCAGTTAAACCCCGCTTTTGCTTTTGCAAATCTCCTGGTACTGCACCATTTGATTTTGGAAATGTTAAAAATACTTAATGGAATCCCAACTTGCAACTTGCATCAAGGGTTTTTTTTTTGAGGAGTTGCACTAATCGGGACTGAACTATATTATAGTTTTTTTTTCAAGAAAGTACCTAAACAATACTATAAATTTTAGTTTTTCATTATGCGTCAAAGAACTGTTACTATTGGTCTGCTTGCTATAAATGTTATTTATTAAAAAAAAATAACTCAGATCAACAATAACCAAAAGTCGTGCCATCTTGCGGTCGTGCCATCCCCCGCAAGCCTTGAATTGTGTGCCCGTAAACCTCAAATTTTATTGGCCAAATATTTGGCCTACCAATAAATACCATTTTGACTGCTATTTCCTCATTTGACTTTGGCATTTTGACTTTGATTTTTTTTTTTTCGTTTTTTTAAAGTTTTGTTATCAATTCTTTATTTATTTTTTCCCCTGAATTTTCTTTGATCTATAATAATATGGAAAACTATCTTACTACCACATTTATCACTCGACCTGAAAATGATGGTACACCTATAACGTTGACTATTCCAAGATTAGAATATCGTGATTGGATCAAAGATCAAGAAGCAATCTACAACTGTAGATTTTATAATAAAACTAAAAGTGATGGTGGACGTAGACTTAAGAACAATGAATATCTTGAACATGGATATATACATCCTCCACCTGGTCAAAAACGTGGCAGAGGAAATGAATCATTTATTTTCAATGAAGTAATATTTTTAATAATTTGTTTTATATACATAATCAGATATTTTTCATTTATTTTTTTATAAGTATTTATTAATTTACTTTCTTTTCATTACATGATTAATTAAATATATGTTAGCGATTTGCCTGCCAACGAAGTGGTCCCCCTCGAGGAGAAAAATCATTTTGTTGCAATTGCCAGGCAGGATTTACTGCCTTTGTTAATAACAACAGTGTAGACAAGAACATGATCACGGTACAATACCGGCGTAAGCATACTGGTCATGAACCTGGCAGCAACATAGATACAACTTCCGGTACACTCCCTCGGTTTGTGATGGAATTCATCCAAGCTCAAGTGGAGAAAAGTCTTACCTGGAGAAATATTAAACATATGCTTCGTCTTGACAAAGATGTTCTTGAAAATATCTTGGATAGCGAAGACTATGATCAATTACCACAATCAGTGAGAATTGATTATCACCATGTCTATTATGTGATGAAAATCCATCTTAGACGCCAATCCCAACTTCATCCTTCGATGGCAAACAGTCTTATGAAATGGGGCACTAAAATCCAACATGAAAGAGGATATTTCGCTTCAAAAAATCTTGATAGATATGAAGAGGGAATGTTCTTTTTTGCATTCATGTCACAATGGCAATTAAAGGTAAGATAATCGACACAAATAAAAATACATGATACATTTACCTGATCAATCATGTATTCTTTATTATATAGCTATTGAAAGAGAATGGAGATCTCGTATGTCTTGATTCGACCCATAAGACTTGTGTGGATGGTACCAATCATGACTGTTATCTCTACACACTTGTAGCAAGATGCAGGATTACTGGAAAGGGCAAACCATTGACGTGGATGATTACAAATTCACAAGCTCAATATCCAATCTTGTATTGGCTTCAATGGCTTAAGGATGAACATGGATATATACCATCCCGTGTTATGATCGACGATTCTGATACAGAGATAGCTGCTATTAATAAGGCATATAATACTGTAAATGATGATGTATCATCTGGCACATATACTGACAATGTGAAGATACTTATCTGTCATTGGCATGTCCTTCGTGCATGGAAGAAAAATATTCTTACCAAACTCACGGCAAAACCATCCACGCCATCAAAAACTCTGAAGGAAAAGAGAGAAATGCGTGAAGTAGCACTCTCCCTAATGATGAATATGATGAGAGCTGAAACACCAGTTGATTTTGATCTTGAACTTGAAAAGTTTGAGACCTGGTGTATTGATGTTGATGAAGAATGGGATGGCCCCGAGCTCTATCAATATTTTGAAAGAGAGTTTCTTCGGAAACGTGAAAAATGGAGCCAAGCATGGCGTAATGTAAGTCTTTTTTTTAAATATACACATTTTTATGTAGCATTTCCAATGACTCTTATAGCTTACCACATGTAAAAAAGCGCCATCATCATGTAAATACCAACAACTACATAGAGACTTGGCACCGCCAATTAAAGGAGGTATATTTGCCAAGTCTGAGAAGGCAACGTGTTGATGTACTTGTGTACATTCTTTGGAGTCTTGTTCTCCCTGATTTGATGCAGGATCATCTTTGCACGGTAGCCAAGTTCAGGCTTCGTAGAATGAACAAGGCAGAAAGAACAAGGCTTGCCCGAGTGAATGAGCTGAATGGTAAGTAGTCGTTTTCATCAGTTTATCCAATATATATTATTATCATTCAAATTCTTATTGCAACTATAGAAGAAGAAGCTGCTGCCAGGATCGTTAGTCAACACGGCAACATAATCAAAGTACTTTCGTTCACAGACGAAAGTATTACATACGATGTGTTGTTCGATGTTGATGACGATTACATTATTTCTTGTACGTGTCCCGACAACGAAGCAAACGATTCACCATGCAAGCACATGTATTTGGTAGGTATTAATAGATGTACATTATATATATAATCTTGAACTAGTAATAATGTTTGAATAATCCAGGTTAATCGTGTTCTAAACATAAGCTTGATCCGCCCGACAACGGCTTCCTCATTATTATCATTATCATCATCATCATCATCATCATCACAAGTACAGCAGCAAATCCCAATCATCCAAACAGAAGAGGCTTCGCGTGTGGCATCGCAAGCCCTTCTCAATGAAGCTATGGAGAGGTACAGTATAGAGTACAAAAAAAAAGATATGTTGAGTTAGCAGTGACAATTTAATAATGATTATACATATATATATATATATATAGATTTATAGATTCCTTTGAGGAACTAAAGATCCAAGTTCAAAAAACAAAGGATATGAAAAGTGTACCTGTTCATATCCTTAACAGAATTTCCACAATGTTTCAAAATGAAACAAACGAGTTAAAAAGCTGGAATAGCAGAAATGGTCCTTCAAATCACCAGCCTCGTTATTAAAAAAAATATTTTTACATGAATATAAATATTAATATGTCAGGATGGTAGATGCATCGTCTTTAGTTTTTTTTTTTGTGATGTTTTGTGAGAGAAGTGGGAGAGAGAGAAAAAAAACAAACGCGAAAAAAAAAATTACATCATCAGGCTTAATGGATTTGAATGTGTTTAATTGGTTGCTGAGCAAGAAAGCAGCAGAAATAAGTAGCAGCCAATGGAAATTGAGGTTTAGGGGCGCACAATTCAAGTTTTCGGCCATCCCCCTATGACTGTGCTTAATTTGACTCCGCTGTCTTTGGTCGTGCCTTACTATCCTGCCGTCTTCAATAACTAGCTATTGATACTTGATAATATAAGATTATTACATTTGTATGCAGCTGATGTCATTCTTATTTATTAGGAAACTAATAATGAATATTTTTTTACTTAAACACTCTTTACCTATGAAAGTAATACTTTTGGTTGATGGAAACACCGTAAATAACACACACACATACATGTAATCAATATATAATATATTACATTGACTTATACAATTTACCGTTATGCTTCCGAATATAAATATGAAATAGTTTATCTTAAATTACACATTTTGTCTTCTTCTTTTTATTATTAATGTGCGTATTTTATGGATTATTTTTACTTTTTCTTAAATAAAAAGATATATTGGTTTTTATAATCAACTTTCACATCACTATGTTTATAATTTTATTCCAGCCCTGTTATAATTTCGTACCCTTGTATTATATATAATAATTGTACCATATTATTTTTAATTTATCCTGTGTTTCAATAAGTTGAATAAGTTCATTCATTGTCATTATATACTACTAAGTAAAAATGGAAAATTACTTGAAACGAAACAAAAGCATTGTTTTTTTAATGTTATCATATGTTAGAAAATATTATTCATGCAACAGTGCAACTTGCAGGGCAGGGTAGTAACAAAGGATCAATGGCTCGACCAAACACAGTCATGGGGGGATGGCACGACCGCAGGATGGCATAACTTTTAGTACCTGCCAAAAGAAACAAATATGCTTAGTTAAAAAGAAATCTGTGATTTTAGAGAAAACCAAAAAGTGTACAAGATAACTAATTATTGTGTATAAAACTAATGTTCAAAAGTATAATTGTTCAAATAAAGTAATCTTCTATTGAAGATAATATTTTATTCATAGAGGTGACCAGGTGAGTAGCCTCAGTAATAAAGTATCTTATTAGCAGCTCCGTGTATCACAGGCAGTGGCGGACTGGGTGCGTAACAAAGGAGACAAGAGTACAATGTAAAAATAACAATATATAGATATATATTCAATGTGGACGATCTAATGTACAGGGGGAAGTTTTAATTTTTTTTTGTTATGAAATTAAAGGTAGAAGAGATGTAGAATTATAATATGGAGTGGCGGAAGCATGCAATTAAAGAAAAGGCGTGCGATAGAACCAAAGTTGGAATAAATAGACCGTCATAAAACGTGAACCAATAGTAACCATTCCAAATAGCCTAAAATATGCAAGTAATAATAGTAAGAATATGAGTGTGTTGATAAATCAAGTTGGTAGAGAAAGAGAAATCAGTATAATTGATAGTAAGATGGCGTAGTAGAGAAATAATGGCTGGAGGAGCAGAATCAGCATAATATATTTGACCCCATACAAGTTGCCAAATTTTGTATATGTGAGGACATCCAATAATAAAATGATCCATGGTATTAATGTTGGAATCACATAGGTTACAGATAGGTGTTGGTGCAGTTGAGAGCTAAAAGTAGTAATGATGTGAAGCAGTAGGGAGTGTATTATGAAGTGTATAGTACTATATGTGCTTTGCACTGTGTTCCATCAGCCAGGCCCAGAACACAGAACATTGTTTACTTGAAATTGTAGGTATACAATGCTGAGGTAGGCGACATATGCTTTGATATGACTTGGTTTTCGATTCAGATAAAGTCTGTGTTAATCGGTGGCTAATAGGACGAGTATCTAGTAATGCACGAGAGCCAGAATGACCACTATTTGGGAAATTGCTTGGGAGACAAAGGCATGCAAAACTAGCCAGAAAATATATTCGTCCTTGAGCCAGGTCTTAAAAAACTTTTTATGTAAGAATAAGACAGTTAAGTCTATTAGTAGAATTGCGTCAATATATAAAAACCCAAGCTAGAGTTAAAAATAAAAAGATCAGACACAGCTATACTTTTGAAACTAGTTTACTATAATTTTTCATTACTAATAGTAGATGCCCATATAATAAAGTTTAGTGGTAGTTGGAGAATGGTAGATGCCAAACGATTGGCTAATAGCCAACAATGTATTAATAGTTGATCTATTGTGCAATACAGTAAGTAATTAACAGAGGCTGTATCTTTGGCATCAGAGCCATGTAATAGTGGAAATATGAGTGACAGTTATGGGTCAGATGTGGTATCTGATGTTATACATATATGGTGCCAGTGCCATATAGTAATGTATGATGGTGATGTTCCAGTTACATTAAAAATGGTTCTAACCATCGAAGCGGTAATACTGATTGTTGTAAAAGAGGCTCAAGTAAACCAACTCCTTCATAGGATCATGGAAGACAGAGTTTATCAAAGCCAATTCGGGGGAACATTCTTATTATCATAAATTGTTCATAACAAGCATGAAGTTTTTTGAAAAAAGAAGAAGGAGCTACGCCAATCAACTGGAGAACATATCAAAGTTTTAATAGTAATAAAGCATTGAGGATAGTAGCTTGACTACGAATTGATAATTGGCGTTGAGCATAAATGCCGCAAGCATTTTTAATTTGAATCAACATTTCTTCTAAGTAGACTTGAAGTTGCTGAATATAGTATAATGAGTTTCGAGTGTGACAAGGAAGATAACCAGCATCATCCAAAAGATTAATCTAAATGAGAAGCAGCCTAACACCAAGTAATATTGCCTGTGTCTTGTGTAGTGTTTGTTCATGCGGGCGTTAGAGAATACTTGATAATGGTCAAGATGCATTTGAAAGTGCAAAGTAGTAAAAGTCTTGAGAATTATTGAGGAGTACTGATATGTCATTCCTTCGATACAGCATAGGGTCCATACGTTACAACTAAAATTTGTAACTCAACTTCAAGAGCTTCCAGTAACCACCCTGGCCAGATTGACTGAATTATCTTTTCTTTGGGATAAAACTTGTGACAAACAATAGAAACATCTCACCCCAAATAACCCATTTTATCAGTTCTATAACAGATTAAAAAACAGCAATAGTCTACCAAAAGATCTAGTACATAAAGCAATTGAACAAAAAAGAGATGAAGAATACCATCATATTAGCACCAAACGTAAAACAATATAGTGTCTTCGACATAGCTGTATAATTGACACAATACTTTATCTACCAGCTTTTCTGCGTGATTTACATCGACTAATAAAATGGTGTATGCATTGGCTACCATCTTATTCGCTTAAAAATTGTCATGGTAGTTTCATAGCAGCCAATAGAGAACACTACAAAGCATGTCCATTGCTTCAACCACTAGTTGATGATCTCAACAATACATTTGGTAGCCTTCCCATATTGTCGACCGACCTCCAACCTCTAGATTTTATCATCAATTGCCTCCCACGCTCTGAAATTGGTTTGTCACTTGGAAAATGGTAAAAAAAAAACATGGCCAGCTTTCATTAATGTTCTCCATGAGATTGACTGTTTAAGTCACCCTGACAATGATTTTGATGAAGATAAACCAATCCCTGAGGACGCCTCAGTTTTTTCGCCTCTCCCCCCTCCTCATACTCAATAAGTTATCAAGTATATCATCACTTTGCTATTTGTTATTATTATCCCTTGATCTCACTTTCATAGCCTATTCCCCTCCCTTTTTTTATTCTCTTCATCTTTTATATCTTCTCTTGTTCCTTCACTAGTTTAACTTTTTCCCTTTTTTCAGGGGTTTTTCAGTTAATACATCCACTCTTGCTCTTTGTATATATACTATCTTCTACTCTATAATGTACTGCAAGGAAGCGACCATATGCATATAGGCGCAGGTCAAATTAGCCTTCCCATAAATAAATTAATAAATTTTAACCTACTAATATATCATCAGCATAAGCATAAGCAAGCACCTTCAGAGAATTAGGACATGGCATAGACAAGGTGGTGGCGCAAAAATTAGGTTGAAAACCCTTGATATTAGAATCATGGAGAATGCAACATAATAATGGTTCAAGAGTGATGTTGAATAAAATGGTTAAAAGTAGATCTCCTTAGTATAAGCCTCAATTTTGTGTTATTGGCACACTGAGATCATGTCCGTTGATGTTAAGGTGAATTTGTGTTGAAAAAATAAATTACTGATGGATGAGATAATAGAATGGGGATATCCAAATTGACGCACTGCTTGCTTTAAATAATTAGGAGATACCTATTATATCCTTTTTCTTCATCCAATTATAGAACTATATGATTACTAGAGAAATCGTTTTGAGCTTGTTCGATGTGAAATATTTATGAATATGAATTAACAGGAAAATAAGGTAAGAATAAAAAGTGATAGCAGAATAAGTCTTGTGAGAATCTTTCAGGTGTTTTATTATATGCAAATAATAGGATAATAAAAAGATAAAAAGATATTAGAATCATTATTTCTATTACAAATACGCACTATGGGCTCATACCTGACTGAAAATTTCCAGAGTGAAACTGATTATCATAAATCTCCAATTTTGACAATTTCGTAGATTTCCAGTGTCAGCATTTGGAGATTTTCAGTTGCACCACGTAGATTTTGGCCCTAGTAGTAATATACCTGGGGGAGATTTACTATTTTTTATTTATTTTTTTTTGAAAAAAAAAAAAGAAAAAAGAGTAAAAACGAGACTCAACATATTAATCGGAGAAGAATTTCTTTATTTAATGCTCCTGTATATAATTTGTGATGCGCATAATTAAAGTTATGGAAGTATACAAAATAATTTATGTATAATGTTCTTGTTTTATTTGAATTTATCGACGTCTTGCCCTTTTTTTAGGAATAGTTACATTTACAGAAAACAAGGGTTTTGATGGAATGGGTTGTGATGATGCTAGCTCAATTTTCCTAATACTGGGGCCAGGAGAAACAGCTGCGATTGAGGGTGATGATGCTGATGGCATAGATGAGGACGAAGGTACAGCTAAGATCTATGAAGCCAATAATGGTAATGGTGGTAATGATGATAATGATCCTAATCTTTGCATAGTAGATATGGTAGTGGCAAACAGGGGTAATGATGGTGTTTGTGCGACTAAAACAGGACGACTTCGCTCTGGTGACTGTAATTCTTCATGCATTACTTCACATATTCTGTTACTTATAGCAATGCTGGCACCCATCATTCGCTTAACATTCCAATGTTCGTAATGCATTTTAAGATGTTCAGAAGTCTTATAAAAGATGACAACTCCATCTACTGGTTGTGAAATAGACTTATTCCATTGAATTGACAGATCTACCCATTGATTCGCACTAATACTACCCTTGGCAGGTTCTTTTATAAATTTACAAAACTTTTCCAATTCTTGTGGAGTGTGTATTAGTGTAACTGCATATTTGGTACCTTGTTTCTGTGCAAGAAATTTATATCGCTTGTTTAATGGATTGGAGGTTGAACCATCTGGTAAAAATAAATTAATGCTTGTTTCAACAGATAATGGGCGTGCTATTGTTGTTGAATGACGATACTGGTATAGGTCACAGCTTTTTGGTTGTGGTTGTTGATCAATTTCAAACTTCTTTGCAACCTTTTCAGAAAACATTCCAATCCCAAAAGTCTCATTAGACGATCTCAAATGTAGACCTTGAAAATAGATAATAGATGATTGATCAACAATGGCACCACCACTACAAAAAATGCTAAGTTTTATCCGTAAATATAATAGTGCTTCTATCATCCATAAGTCATAATGACTTTTATGCGGCTTTTGATAACAGTTCATGCTGCCAACCTGTTCATTATATATTAGTTTCAATATTATATATGTAGTAGAAACGTTTAATAAATATAAAAATAAAAAATCAAATTGGATTATTTACTTTGATGTTATGGCGAAGTCGATACTTGGCAAGAAAACAATCAGCCATATGTAGGCCAGCTCCACTTGAACCAATAGCACGAATGATATCTTGGTGAACACCACCTTCAAGAGAATTTGTACCTCTACAGCAACAATATATTGATAATCCGGCTTTCTTATTGAAACCAATTTTATAATAAAGAGGTACATCAGGATGATCAGATATTTGCCCTTCGTAAATTGCTTTGATCATGTTGTCAGCTTGCTTCCATGCATTCTTGTCAAATAACGTACGTCCTGTTTTTACACATAAAAGATTTCCATATTCATCGAATAATTCTTGAATAATCGGTCCGCGCTCATCGGGTGATGGGACAACTCGCTTAACCCTACATAGGATCCATGATGCATTGGTGTTCATAACATAAGCCTAGGTGAGTCCCTTTTTACCAAGATATTCTTCAACTTTCTTTCTATCATCCTTGTCAACCACAAAAACTGCATCCCGTAATCGCCATGCAAATTCTTTTACAAGAACATGTTCCCTTGGTATCTTTATCAATGCCATGAAATGGTAAATATCCTTTAATACTCTAAGATGCTGAATTTGTTGTTGCTGTGGTATAACTCTTTGTGTTCGTGGTAGTATTGCTGTTTTTGCTTGACCATATGTATGGTTAATTTCTTTATCTTCTGATGACGACGAATTTTCATCCTCAAAAAGATTGTTTTCATCTTCCAAATCTTTAGCTAAAGTGGTAGGTGAAAGTGGTGGGGATGCATTGTGTGCTCTATCAACTATTGCATTATTGATAGGTGGTATGCTGTTATCTTGTTGTTGACATAGAGACTTTTTTTCAAAACGTAACATCGAAGTAGGTAAAGGGATTATAAACGGTGGCTGCCCAAAGTCAGAAAGAGTTCTTGAACTAATATTAATTATTGCACCAGGTACAGAAACATGGTTTATACAAACTTGAGTACAGCTATCCTGATAATATATTGTCAAAAAAATATTTTCTCGTTAATAGATTATGCAAAGAGTAATCAAATACTGACATTCTTATTTATACCTGAATGTTATTGTTTGCCAATATAATTTTACCAAATGCAACAGGATGAAACCATTGACAAGATGGATACACAGAAATGTATGCTCCTTCTGGAGCTGGATTTGATACAGATTTGCCAATTACCCCAACTTGTTTCAATATTGTATAAATTGTAAGTGAAGCCGATGCATCCAAAGCTAAATAATATATTTGAGAAGATGATAGATTTAGCGCTTCTCAATTACTATTTCGATCACCTTTATCCAATGCTCCACCAAGGACTGATTTAGCAATTGTGGATAATAAAGCGGTACCATTGTCGATGTAGCCACGCCTTCGACAAAATTTTCCAAGTTCCAATACTGTACTTTTGTGGTATATCATATGATAATCACGACTTAGTTTATTCAGACCACCCGTTATATTGCGACCAGCTTTTAATACTTTTGGAGATTCTAATATTGTTTTTAATGACAATGGAATATGATCATATTGGTGCACAGGTAAAACTAAAACATCGTTCTACATTATAAAACTGTTTATTAATAATCTACATAAAAATAATGGGAGTAATGTATGTGAATGAGAAATTACCTTGTATGAGATTTGAACGATTGCCATGTTTCGAGGACGTGTGCTAATGGCATAATTCCACTCACAGTTAAGCCCGATTACAATTATTTTAGAAACACTATTGTTCACAATTGTTTTTTTTATAATGTCATCAGCATTTAATGCACTTCGTATGTAATTAATATTAACATTGTCAGGTATTTTGATAAACAATTCATTTTGTTCTGTTAAAGATTCAGGTTCCAAATTTGCTACTGATGAAGATGCTTCATTAATAGAATTATCATTTAAAGACGTGATCATCTGTTAGAGGAAACGTTTGTCTCCTCATACATTATCAGTGAAAAAAAGACATGGTGGCTGGTATCCATATTGTCTATACGTCTTCATCATTTCTTTAAATGGTGTTTTTAAGTGATGTAATGATTTTGTTGGAACCAGCAACTGCAATCGTATTTCCTCATATTCGTTGCATATGGTATATAACGCACCAAACGTCGGTTGATTCTCCATTTTAGCAATTTTTTTAATAAACTTGAAAGTATGATTACCTTTCAGCATTTCATCACCAACAGCTGTCATTGTTTGTCCATAAATGGACAAAGTACATCCAAAATAGCAGTATATATAAGTCGAAAATAAGTTACAGATGGAATATAACCCCCATATCCTTGTGCATCATCATCGAATGTAGAAAGTTCATAATATTTATTTTTGTTCTTACTATTATTCCATGATTCAAAAAGTGTTTGTTGGGTTTCTTTACAATATAAATGTGCTAATGTGTACTTCATATGCAATATAGTATGTCGTTTTGTATGAAGCTCTTGTAGCATTTCATGGAAGTTGGCGATCCCCATTCCATGTTGAATACATGGGCGTAATATATTGATGAGATTGTTTGAAATTGCACAATAATGTGTCAAAATTGCAGGAAATTCGATAGAAAGCTGATCACGTAACTGCTTTAATATTTTTTCGTCACTCGAACCAATTGTTGTTTTACATTCTGGACATATGTACCGATATGAAATGATGTAGAAACATCTAGATATCAGATTTTGATTTAATAAAGTATTATTTTATGAAAGTGAATTTTATCAATATATAATATATACAGTGTATAATACCTGTGCATATCAACAACACGACGCGCACATGGATCACTGAAAAACCCTTTATAATCGAGTTTAATCTCTTTACAGCCTGGTTCGGAGCAACTGAATGGTTTATCAATAAGTAAATGTGGCAACCATAAAAATATTCTTGGGTAATAAAGTGGTGTAGGATATACGTTGAAATTTATATATTTATTAAGACGAAATTAAGTGAGCACGCGCTGATCTCAGCCTATTGCTCTCGTCAGTTCAGAAAGAAAAAAACAAAGCTCGGTCCTGAAAAACCTGCTGGGCAGCAGGAAAAAGGGGTGGAAAGGATAAAAATAAAAAGGAAAAGTGCTTATAAATGAGAGAATATTGCGGTGATGTACTAGGAAATAAATAGAAATAAAATAAAGAAGAAATCTAGTGAGGAGTGCATTCAAAGGGGTAATGAGAAGAAGTATTAGTATCAGTTTGCGTTTTTTTTTTTTTTTTTTTTTTTTTTATATGTATAGATAATTATGATGTTACTGGTGATGCGGAAAAAGGCTTGGCTGATGGTTTAATCCATTCGAGAAAGAGTTGTCCAAATTGTCGAGATGTTGATGATGATGATGTGGTGTATTGATTTGGACGACATGTACGGTGCCATTGATGTAAAAGATAGCATACTTTAGGCCATACTATGTTGTAATAGCGTTGTCTGAGTGATGCAGTTGGTGGTGATTTTGGCAAGCGATTGAAAATATAAGAAATTGGATCTTTGATATTCACCATGGTAAGAAAAGTGAACAAGGTGAACAAAGTGAACAAAGTGAACTTGTGATTTGAAAGTCAGTAGTGTAACTCTCTTTTTAGCAAACAGTGTAACAAAAGTAATCCAATCATAACTCGAGAAATAAATCATATAAATCATAAATGTTATTGTAAATATTTTATTATTAAAATCATATTGTTCATATTATTATATATCATATATTATTGTTGGGATTAGGGCGTTCACGAGTTGATTTAGGGAATGACTGGGAAGCTACACGCTTCCTCAGTCGTCGAGCAGGAGAAGGAGCAGGAGAAGGAGCGGAAGAGGCGGATGAAAAAGTAGCGAGAGGGGGTTGTTCGGGTTCGTGTGTAGATGGTAATAGTGAAGGTGAAGGTGAAGGGACAGATGAAGAAATTGGTGGTGGTGGTGGTGGCCTATAAAAGAAGTTCCAAATTAGTATAACATTACTAAATATATTACTAAGTTTTGTTATTACTTACATATGATCGTGCATGTTGGGTTCAGTATCATGGTCACTTGTCCTATAAGAAAAAAACTTTTTTAATACATCTAGTTTAACATGAGCTCATACATAACTTACATTGACATAAATGACCCTTGCGTTTGTAATGTTGGTGTCGGCGAAGCTCCTCGCTGGCTGGATAAACCCATACGACTCCTAATCATATCTGTTAGTACGAAACAATATATGAAACATTGTCGTATTGTTACTTACATTGCTGACCGAGCACCAACAGAAGAACCTGCAGAGTCATTAGTAATATACCTATAAATAATATAATTAATAGAGCGTAATATTTATTAATACAACTATTTAATTAAAGAATTTACTGGTAGCACCCATAATTACATATAAATATACCTGACGATTGATTTGAATACATTATGGATGAAATAATTTGCCACCCAATGATCTTTGCACTTGTTGATGGGCAACTTGTACATGTACTTGATGTTGCCCTCAAACCTTTCAATTTCTATCCTCTTAGTCTGAGGTGGGAGGTCTCTATAAGTCGTTACTGAAGGAGACTGATCCAAGGCACGTTCAAGAGCTCTTTTGTGTGTTCTTGACTCCTTCAGCAACGACTCATACATACTGTTGACGCTTTCCTCACCGATGTTTCCATTGATTTTTAAGAATGAAAGAACGGCTTTTTTGTCCTTACCATTGCCATATCTTTCAATAATGCCAGTGGAGGCGAGGTCTGGCGCACCAGGAGGAGGTTGGTAGTGGAGCGCCATATTGTCGCGATACAGTTGCTCTTGCTGTTCTTCATCACGGTAGGCAGCAGGCGGCATGGCGACAGCACCAAGTGACTGCGACAGAGGTTGTTGTTGTTGCTGCGGAAGAGGTTGTTGCTGTTGTTGCTGCGGGTAATGTTGCTGCGGATTGATACCCAAATGATCTTCTACAACTGCCACACGTTGTTCGATTCCTCTAACTGAATCACGAATCTCCAAAACTGAGTCACGAATTTGCAAGAGCAAATTAAGATAGGGATCGGTTGGTGCAGGTTGCTGATTAGTGGGATTCATTCTAAAAAAAAACTTGGAAAAAAATATGAGAAAAAAGCTATACTGAAAAAAAAAATAGAAGAAAAAGAAAAGAAAAAAGAACGCGTCATTGACTGCGCAGAATCATCCTCACTGACTGCGCAGAATCATCCTCACTGACTGCGCAGAATCATCCTCATTGACTGCGCAGAATCATCGTCGTACAACCCAGACTCTATAATAGTATAAATACGAAATAAAATTTACAATTATCGCTTCAATTATCCATTGTCTTTTTACATTAATTCTTACTATGCCTTTACTTAACGGCCCAATTTGTCCAATCTGCTTGCTCCCACAACGCACTCGAAACTTTGAAAACCATGTTTCTTCCTGTAGTAAGTTAAATACATACTGGTGATATACAAATGTACAATAAACTGGCTTCTGATGTTTGAAAATAGCTGGTGTTCGACCTTATAGGGATCCCGAGTTATTGGATGATGCCTTGCCTATTCATGCTCCAATGATCTCTGAGCAAGACGACGATGCTATGATGCTGGATACTTCACCTTTCCAAGAAGCCACAGGTGCTCCATTGGTAACCAACTATGATGACAGCGATTACATCGATTTTGATTATGGCGATATGCCACCTGTTGTTGGTGAGCAAGAAGTCGGAGAGGATGGAAATGGGGATTATCAAACAGATGACAATTATACGGATGCTGACGAAGATGAAGATGAAGAAGCATATTATGACATCAGACTGGAACAAAATATTGACCATCGAAACACACCGGAGGTTGTAGAGTATGTTGATCCATGGGACAACCAGCCTACGTTACAAACTGACCAGTGTATTGAATATACCGAACATGGCCCAATGCCTTTGGACAGCCATGAAAAAAAGAGCTATGAGCTTTATAGCTGGGCACAACAACAAAACATCAGTAGATTTGCATATGAAGAGTTGCTCAAACTATTGAATAAATGGATTGTGGATGATGATGGATTTAGTAAGTGTTTGTTTACATTGTGTTTTATAATTCATTGTGAAGCGTAGTTACTAAAAGTGAAAAAAAAAGATGGCATGCCTTTATTTTCTCCTCAGAAGTGTGAATCACGCATGGATAAGCTGTTTGACCTCCAGGAAACCAAGTATCGCGTGTGTCCAAATGGTTGTCGTCTTTTTCCACAAGGTTCAACAGATCCTTGTTTATGTGAAGCAGTACAATTCAGGCCCAACGGCACCCCTATTAAAACCATGTCGTATTTCCCACTTGCGAAGCAATTATCAGCCTTTGTTGCAGATAATAACACCCGTAATCTTCTTTTACAAACTCGACAACAAACTGAAGAAGGTATAATGACGGACATATTCGATGGATCTGTGTACCAGGCTTGTAAGCAAGAACTCTTTTCAACCGATATGGATATCGCCCTCTCACTGTTTATCGATGGTTTTTCGGCGTTCAAAGGTAGTAATAATTCCAAGATGACAATTTTACATATTGTCATTTTAAGCTTACCGCCTCTAGAAAGGTAAATATTTTTTTTGCAGTATAAGTCAAACGTGTATTATATTTTGTATTAAGCTTATTCATTTTTATGTTAACATAGATACAAAACAAAAAATCTCCTCCAAGTTGCAATCATTCCAGGTGACCACACAGGAAATTTGTATACTTTCCTCAAGCCTTTGTTGAACGAACTTCGTATACTTGAGGATGCTGGTATGAAGGTTTCTTGTCCAAGTGGCATGTTCACCTTCAATGTCCATTTAATGCTCACCAGTGGGGATATTATTGGAGTACAGGAGATTTGTCATCACAAGGGACACAATTCAACGTATGGTTGCCGCCAATGTCAGATAAAATCTGTGTCGCATACAAGTCCATCAGGTAATGGGACTGGCCGTTACTACACCGGAACAGTAGCCATGTCTGATCCAAGAGAAATCGAGGAATTCACCGAAGGTGATAAGGTATGATTTTGATTCATGTTTTACTTGACAGAAATTATTCAATTATTTTACATATCTTTTTTTTTTAACTTACCAATATAAAATATTACTCTTGGGATCACAGGGCTTCGGAATCGAAAAGGCCACCGAGTTTGGATCATTAAAGTCCTTCCACGGATACACATTCTTTGGTTTAGACGAGCTACATCTTATTGGCGCAAATTGCACCAGAAAAATATGGCTAATGATATCCGGCGAATATCCAAATGTTGACTCCACTATCACGTTATCCAAGCAATGTTGTTCAGCCATTGGCAACGCCATTATCAAATCAATACCTACTATACCATCATCCACATTTGAGGGTAGTTTTCGTGGTCAGTATTTATAAAAATCATCTGCATAATATTATAGTTTCAATCTTATGTAGTGTTATGACTTACCAACCTTTTTTTTATCAGATGTATCCAGAAAAGCGAAGCTCATGCGATCAGTTGACTGGATCGTATTTATGCAATGTGTTTTACCAACCCTTGTATTTGAGCAACTGGTGAACATATATGGGGCCAATGCTCCACAGGTTGAGGCCATAATGTCGTTTGTAATTGGATGTTCTCTTGCGCTACAATGGGAGATCGATGAAGAAGATTTGGCCAAAATCAAATCGTAAGTAGACATTTATTAGCCCATGTTCTTACTATTGGAAAATCCATCAACTAACAATATATTTAATAATAGAAACCTGCATGCTTGGCACATCCATTTAAAAGACAACGTCACCCCGAATATGTACACGGTTAACTTCCACTACTTGCGCCATATACATGACACCATCAAAGCTCTTGGTCCTCTACGAGGTTATAGTACAAGATCAGCCGAAAGAGCAATTGGTAAGATTATTTAATCGTATTAATAACATACATTAAACAAGTAGCAACCTCCTTACCTTTTTTATTATTTTCTTAATAGGGTTCTTCAAGAGACACGTCAAGTCAAGAGCTTCACCTGGGGTAAACGCCGGAAACATTATCAAACGCCAGCTTATCATGCGGAACTTTGAGCGTGTGTATAACCCTGATGAGCTCCTGGATGAGCAACCAGAAGAAAACGACTACTCAGTGGAAGGGTTTCCTGAAGCAGAAATGTGGGATTGCCGTGAGGGGTCCATCTATGATTTTCTGGAAGATTTTGATATGCGAGAGTATATCAAAAAATACTGGCATAATCAGTTCCCCGATGATCGCGCATTGACCGCGCCTATTAGCACCACCATTCGAGTTGGGAAACGCCTCTTCATGTATGGACGCACCTTGTATAGATGCCAAAAATACCCATCAACTGCTAGAAACCTTGATACGTTGGTAAGGCTGGTACTTCCAACAAGGACTAGTGGGGTAAACGGCACGTATTTCGGAGAGCTCCTACTCTTTTTTGCACATGAGTTTCAAGGTATGATTTCCATTTAAATTTACACTATATATTATGATATATGAATATTTATACATACGCAATTCTAACTTTGTCATTAGGTCAGGAACGTCCCCTCTGTTTGGTGAAGCTATATTCAGGAGTTACTGTTGACAAATACGGTACAACCACGCGGCGTAAAAGAGGCATCCCACACGTACACCGTAGAGCAGATGGGTCCACTCCTGGTGACAAGCTATATGTCACTGATGTTGAAAACATCAAGAGCTATGCTGGCATGCTCAAATCATCGCTGGTCGATGATAGATTTTATTTGATTTATCCTGAGATGATTCCAGGAGATGTTAAAGTAACTGAACTGTCAAGGGTTTAAAATCCCTTTTTAAATTTTTAATAAAAAGATTTGTATACATAGTGAAAAAAAAAAACTTTGAGGAGCACTTGTTATTTTTTGGTCTGATGATAATATTTTACTGAGAAGCTAAGCCCTTTGGTATATTCGTGTTACTTTTTATTATGATCCAAAGTCCCAATATGGAAGTCTGTGTACAAAAATTGGTTCACTTGGTTCACTTGGTTCACTTATCGACCCATATAAGGAAATTTGTGTACCCATTAATGTTCACTTGGTTCACTTGGTTCACTTTTTTTCCCATGGTGGACTTGAGTATTTTTTTTTTGTCCTCCAACACGAAATCACCTTTTTTCTGACGTGTGTCTGGCTTTTAATCAGTTTTATTTTTTAGGGGGGGAGAGCAAAACCCCAACTCTTAAATCCGGGGCCATATAAGTATTTTGCATGACAACATGCAGAAAACCACAACATTTAACTCTCTCCTAGCCTTTTAAAATACACTGCCAGATACTTGTTGCTGTACATAATGTCAATATTCGGCGTTGATAGATATGTTCAAAATTTAACAATGAAGAAACAATATGTAAAAAAAAAAAAAGCAGAGTGAGTAATATAATACTACAGACTTCATACTCCAAAGACTATCAATCGCAGATAGAATTACAACTATTTAATAACTTTTTATTTTTTTATTTTTTTGATATCTAATGATATTATTAAAAATATCTGCTGGTGTTTGTTCAATCTATCATATGGTCATATACATCCTTCACATAATTTATAGAAAGTGCTAAATCAACCAAAATAATAAGTCAATGAGGCCCAAAAGAACAAATCATATGATAGTATTTTTTTAGATAGATTTTCTCTATTTATATTAAATTCTTATTCTCAACAGGATATTATCAGTATGCGAATATGGTTATGTATAGCTTTTCAATTTGTAATGATAACATGTGTTATCGTATAAAAGGAGGGTCTTTTAAAGTTCCCATTTTTTCTGATAGATTATATGATTTGTTAACATAATTGACAGATTATTACCATTAACGAATGGACATGCGATTGTTATTACCAATCAATGTCAATACCACAATAGAGTAAAACATGATAGATAAGAGTTTGCTCTAAATATTATTAATAATAAAATCGACTCTCTTTTAAGAAGTTGTTGTGGCCTCAATCAAACCGAGAGCTTAAAGTACTTCGAAAGTATTACCAAAAAACAAACAAACAATAGAACTAACACAAACCAAAAACAATAAAAAAAATACCACTAGAGACGTTACTTATCTGCTTCTAACATAATAGAAAAAGCATAGGTGTACACCTATCTATATCAATAATTCATTAAAATAAAAAAAAACAATTTATCTTCTTAGATAACTATAAAATATAAAATATAAAAAATCAAAAAAAAAATCATCTTCTTAGATAACTATAAAATATAAAAAAATCAGCTAATAATTTTAGTAACAAATTCTGGATTACATACCTAAAATCTGGATGACATCTGTCATTGTACAAATCTAACCAAGTTGTTGGTGATCTTTGTTGAGATACAATGACTCTATATGTTGGATATAGAGGAGGCCATTTGATTTTATTGATAGCTTCTTGTTTAACAAGAAGCGCATAAAAATGAGCTCCATCTAAAAGCAACACAATAGGGTCATTTTCTACAACATGACTGTCTACCATTGTATCTCTTTCTTGAAATGGCAAGTACAGGATTTTGCTTTCGATCACGCCCACGAACAGAAATTTTTCATCTACGAGCTTTTTTTTTTCATGCCCGGCCTTTGAATTTTAGCCAAAGAGCAGACTACGAACTCGCTATTTTCGCGAGTGAGACTCTAATTTTTCAAGAGCGGGCTTAGAAAATTTGCTTGTGATTTTTTATTTTTCATTGTAAGAGCTTAATAATTTCGTGAACGAACTCTAAAAAACAGGATGTGCATTTCACCTGATACCATTATGTCGGATCTCACGTGGAAATATTCCCACCGTCAAGTATAAAACATATTGTTTTTTTTTTGCCATGCCCTCTACCACTCTTTAACCTAACCATGAACTTGGAAAAAATTCTGGAAGAAATTCTTTTATTATTGGCTTCTAACCAAACTGAAATAAGATGCGTTGATAACGAAACCTACTTGGAAAAAGGGATTGAAATAATAAAAATTAACGGTAAGCTTTAGAATGACCATTGATAATCTTGCGTATCTATTTATTATATTAATTGAAAAGAACATCATATCGTGATTTAACATTGGTTCTTTTTTCTTTAGATGGAGATCTTAGCATATTTGAGAACACTGATATCGTAAAAGATATCAAGGAAGGAACTGCACCACTTCCCAATGATGAAAAGTATCGTTGTACAGGAATTTATAGAAAATTATATGAAATATTCACCCCCAAAAACAACCACCCGGTATCACCCATCATGTCAGCACCATCATGACCACCAACCACATTAGCAACAGAAAAAGAAGCAACAGAAACAGAAGCAACAGAAACAGAAACAGAAGCAACAGAAACAGAAACAGAAGCAGCAGAATCAGAAACAGAAGCAGCAGAATCAGAATCAGAAGCAGCAGAATCAGAATCAGAAGCAGCAGAATCAGAATCAGAATCAGAATCAGAATCAGAAGCAGCAGAATCAGAACCAGAAGCAGCAGAAGCAGAAACACAAGCAGCAGAAGCAGAAGCAACAGAAACACCATCCTCATTGGTCAACAAATTAAAAATTGACAAAGGAAAAGGACAGGCAAAAAATATCGACAAAGAAAAAGGACAGGAAAAACAAGTTGGTAAACCAAAAGAAACAATAACTTCAGAAACACCCTCAACAACAACAGCAACAACAACAACTAATTCAGCACCGATTCTTAATAATAAAAGAAAACATAATACGGAATTTATGGATGATTCTCGAGGAAAAGTAAGAAACTTGCCATTGTAAATAATGTACCATCTGGTAGTTACGGTTCTGACATTTTTTAATTATGAAATAGGGACGAAAAGGAAAACGTACTCGAAACCAACACACACAAGCTAAAGTACAACGTCAATATTTGAAATATGAGCAGTGTAAATTAAACTTCTTTTTCATTTTGTTATATATTGGGCGTGAGCTATAAAACAAATCCCCCAAAATGCCATTGACACTGCCACTGTACCCATGTTTTGTAGGGCTACTTGCACTGGACAACAAGGGTGCTATCAAGTGGTTGCAAACAACTTGATGTTAGCCTGATATCAACTTCATATCAGCTAGATAGGAAACTAGCAAGCACTTTTCGAATAGTGTGATATTTTTGAAGTGAAC